>PVIC010009442.1:0-45598 GCA_004025085.1 Thryonomys swinderianus
ATAAGGGATATTTTTGCATTTTCTGATATCTTTTTAAATTTCCTTTTTCACAGTACTGTAGTTTTCAATGCAAAGCTTTTTTGCTTCATTTATCAGATTGATTCCTAGGTGTTTCATTTTCTTTTGAGATGCTATTGTGCAGAGTATTCTTTCCTTAATTTCTCTCATGAGTTTGTTATTTGTGTACAGTAATGCTATTGATTTGTGAGAGTTGATTTTGTATACATTTAGGCTACTGAATTTAGATAATAAATCTCAAAGTTTTTTGGTGGAGTTTTTGAAATCTTCTGTGTAGAATATTATATCATCTGCAAATAATGATAATTTACCTCTTCCTTTCCGGTTCTTACTCCATTATTTCTTTTTCTTGTCTAATTACTCAAGCTAATAGTTCTAGGTCTATATTGAATAAAACTGGTGATAGTGGACATCCTTGTTTGTGTTCCTGATTTTAGAGTAAAAGCTTTCAGTTTGTGTCCATTTATTATGATGTCGATTGTTGGTTTGTCATAGATGACTTTTATCAGATAAGATAAAGATCATCTGTTCCAATTTTCTGTTGTATTTTTGTCATAAATGGATCTTGGATTTTGTCAAATGTTTTTTCTTGCATCTGTTGTACTGACCATATGGCTTTTGTTCTTGGTGGTTAATTTGTTACATTACATTTACTGATTTGTGGGTGTTGAACCACCCTTGAATCCCTGGGATAAATGTCACTTGTTCATGGTGTATAATCTTGATTTCCTGCATTCTGTTTGCCTATATATTATTGAGGATTTTTGTGTCTGTGTTCATTAAGAAGATTGGTCTAAAAAAAAAAAAGGTTGCTCTGTAGTTCTCTTTTTTTAGTTAGATTCTTCTCTGGTTTTGGTATAAGGGTAATGCTTACTTCTGGGAATGAATTTTAGATTATTGCTTCCCTTTCACTTTCATTAAAGAATTTAAGAAGTAGTCCTGAGAATCTATCAGGACCTGGTCTTTATTTTCCTTGCTGGTAGGTTTTAAATTATATTTTCAGTTTCACTGACTATTAACCAGGGTTATTTAGAATTTTTACATTGCATTGATTCCACTTTGGTAATTCATTTATAATTAGTTATCTGTCCATTTCTTCTGTATTTTTCATCCTGTTCTTGAAGTATGAGTTCTTGAAGTAGGCATTGATTACCTTTAGATTTCTGCAGGATCTGTTCAGATTTCACCCTTTTCGTTCCTAATTGTGTGGATTTGAGTCTTTTCTCTATTTTTTTTCGATAAGGTTGGTTAGAAGTTTGTCAATTTATTTAATCTTTCGAAGAACCAGAACAGGCAGACTGAACACAGATCTGTGTTGGTTAATCCCAGCAAGCCCCCACCTTTAGTTCCACTGACGCTCAGGCTGGTTCCTGTCAGTGAGGGTAGGACCTGCGTTGTTCAGCTTGCAGTATGCTGTGTCTCCTGGCGGCTTGAGCATGACTCCCTGTCAATTTGACTTCAGCTCCTTGACCTCCTGCTGACTTGAACTCTACTCCACCTCACCCTGACACGGGGATCTGCTAAATGGTGCCAGTCCACAGCTGCTGAGTTCCAAGCTCAGTTGGTCCTTTGCCAAAATGGCAGATGGCCAATTGCCCTCTCTTTGGATATGTCAGCTAACTCACCAGCCACTGCAGCCCATTGCATTTCCTGCTCTGTTCCACTGGTGCATTTCTCTGTGAATGCCCCTGGGATCTCCACTAGTCACCATGCAGGTGCAGTTTTGAGCCGCCTCTCCCACCCAGAGAGCCAGGTCTCAGGGAGAAAGCTCCGCTATACATCCCCTTTTACAGTGAGGTCATTTTCTTTGTTTTCCTTGTGGGCTTCATTTCTACCTTTGGATCCTTGCTGGGTCCCGGGGACCCACTTGCCTCCTTTTTTCTTTCTCACATTGCTGTATTCCAGTGTCTGGACACCAATCTTGGAGAACCGTTTCTTGTTCATTGTATGCCATCCTCTTGGAAGCCAGTCTTTTGTCTTTATTACTCCATCAAAACTATTTTTCTTATGCCTGGGGATGTAACTCGGTAGTAGTGTGTTGGATTAGTTCATATAAGGTCCTCAGTTTGATCCCACCATTGAGGAAAAAAAAATTGTCCTTGGCTTGTAAGTGATACCCATGTACTATGCAGGTGTATTCTTAGTGTTCATATCATTTAGCAGTAACATGATGGTTAATGCTTTCCTTTTTTTTTTTTTTTTTTGAGACAGGGTCTCGCTTTGTAGTTCAGGCTGGCTCTGAGCTATGTAGTCCAGGCAAGCCTCGAACTCAGCAATCCTCCTGTCTCTGCCTCCCGAGTGCTGGAATGACAGGCGTGAGCCACCATGCCCGGCAATGCTTTCCTTTTTAAAGCACTTTGTATTTTACTTGGCTTTCAGGAGGTCATAGTCTCCTATTTTATTTATACTCTATCAATGCCTCCCCAGTTCTTTGCCAGTTTCCTCTTTATTTGGTAGGACCTTTGCATTGGTAGGACCTTGTTCAGACCCCTTGATTTATTTAAAAGATTGGAAAAATGCTAAAATTTTAAGTTAATTTTTTCTATTACTTAAAATACTTCTTTAAAGGGAAACAGTGTATCTTTTTTTTTTGAGACAGGGTCTCACTTTGTAGTTCAGGCTGGCCCTGAGCTCACTGTGTAGTCCAGGCAAGCCTCGAACTCAGCAATCCTCCTGTCTCTGCCTCCTGAGTGCTGGGATGACAGGTGCAAGCCACCACACCCGGCACTGTGGTATGTGGTATTGATTGCTTGTTGATTGTTTGTGGGCGTGAGTCACCACGCCTAGCATTGTATGTGGTTATCGGGGATCGGACTCAGGACCTTACGCTTGCTTGCGAGGCAGGTGCCGGAACCACTGAGCTGAATCTCCAGCCCTATCTTGGTATTTCTTGATTTGGATATTGCTGATCTTCTGAAATATGTTTAGAATTTTTAATAAGATTTGGAAAATTTTGATGATATTTCTTCAAATACATATATTTTTTTGTTGCCCTGTTTCAGGGATTACAGTCATATATGTGTCAAGTTGCTTGAGGTTATTCCAGAGCTTATTGTTCATTTTGGATAGTTTCTACTGTTATACTTAAGTTCAATAGATTTTTAGTTTGTTACATCTGTCATTAATTTGTTTTTCATCTCATACAATCCAGTTTTCATGTCTGAAATTTTGACTTTTTTTTTTTTTTGAGACAGGGTCTCGCTTTGTAGTTCAGGCTGGCTCTGAGCTCACTATGTAGCCCAGGCAAGCCTCAAACTCAGCAATCCTCCTGCCTCTTTCTCCCTAGTGCTGGGATTACAGACATGAGCCACCACGCCCGGCACTATGGTATGTGGTGTTGATTGCTGGTGGGTGTGAGTCACCATGCCCAGCATTCTATGCGGTTACCGGGATCAAACCCAGGACCTTGCTCTTGGGAGGCAGGCGCTGGAACCACTGAGCTAAATCTCCAGCCCTGAAATTTTGACTTTTTAAAAAAAATTTAATCTTATATGTCTTCTTTTAGCATATTTAATGTTTATACTAGCTTATTGAACATTGAGATTTTAATGATATTATAGCTATTTCAATATTTTTAAAAGAATTCTCCCATCTGTGCCATTTTTGGTTTGGTTTTGATTGAGTAATATCTCTCTTCAGGTGTGTTGTCCTGAAGCTCTGTATGTCTTGGAAGTTTTCACTGAATGCTGGACATTTTAAGTTTTGTCATTTGGGTACAGAATATTTTGTGTTCTACAGATATTCTCAAGCTTTATTCTAAAACTGAGCTAAATTACTTGAGAACAGTTTACTCCTTTGTTTACCTCAGCATAGTTTAGTTGAGATTTAATATTGACCAGCACTGAAGGAAAAGCTTCCATAGTATTATTCTTTCTGGTGACTCGCATATTATGAGTGTCTGGTTTGAAAGGCATTAATCTCTGCCAGCAATGATTATCAGGGATTGTTTCCTCAAAGTCTTTCAAGTGAGGATTTCTTTTCCTCTGCTCACAGCCATTTTCTCTCATACATGTATTTATCAGTAGTTAGCTGAAGGAAGACTCAAGCCAGTCCTCTCTGAGTGTGTAAGTTCTCTTTCTTTTTTCAGTTCCCTTTTTTCTGCTACAGGTCCTGTGACCTCAAGCAACTTGGCCACCTGACTCCCACTTCATCTCTTCAGAGAAACTGCCTGGGGACCCTGTTATTTTACCTAGTCCTAGAACTCTAAGAACTAACTCAGGGCAGCCCTTGAACTAACTTGTTTTTGGTGTCTCAAGGATCACTCTCGTGGTTTCCTGATGTTCTGTGTCTTCATACTATTTGTCTGGTGTGGTAGTTGTTTTCTTAAAGGGGGGAATCATGATTCTTGATCTCTGTAAACTCTTTTTACTTGAAAGGTAAGGTCTGACTTACAGATTTTACCAAATAAAACAGAAGAAGAGATTTATATTTGTTAAATCTTGAATAACTTCTTCTACTTAAATATTCACATATTGGTTCTGAATTCCTTGCCTTACAGTACTGATACTGTGCTAAATGAACATAATACTAGATTGTATGATTCAGTAGATACTTACACACATTTATGAATGGCAGAGAGATACTTAACCTAGGTATTTGGGTGTTTAGAGTTCTGGAATCTTAGGCTAAAGCTTGGTGGTGGATTTGGAAAGAATCCTAGGGCCAAAGGGTAGACTTTTTAAAATAAGTTTAGCATATGATATATTTCTTCTTAAGAATCTTCAGGGTTTTGTTTTTTTTTTTACTTGGTTTTTTTTTTTTTTTTTTTTTTGCAGTACTGGGGATAGAACTTGGGCCCTTATGCTTCCAAGGTAAGCTCAGTACCACTTGAGCTAAATCCTCAGCCTGAATCTTTAGTGTTTTATTTGGCTTGCCTGAATTGCCAGCATCACTACTCTTGCACATTTTGGGGCCATTGAAAAGTAAAGTTGAAAGTTACTTGAATATAAGCATCTTGATATGGATACACAGACAGTATGGTGACCAGGACAACTTTGTAGCAACAGTTTCTCATATATAATTGCTCTTCAATTTATGATGGGAATATAGCCTAAGAAGACAGTTTTAAGTAACAAGTATCCTAAATTGAAAATGCCTTTAGTATCCAGATGGACCTATCGGAAAGTTAAAAAAAAACAAAAACCTAAATTAAACCATTGTAAATTGGAGACAATCTGTATTTATAAAGCTAAGTGCAAAATAAACCTTTATTTGTAAATCTTTATTTTGTGAGAACATATTTTTCTGAACTGTTATGTGTCCATTTTAATGATGGTACAGTATCTTTAAAATATTTTTGATGAACAGATTGATGGAATCTTAGATAATTTTGGTAGAGAGTTTTAGGTTTTAACAATAATCTTGAGCTGCCATTGTTACAGGTTGTACCAAATACCATAGGCATTCTTCAGATCAAAAACCTTATTTTCCACAAGTTTCTTCGTAGATTAGTTCTTTGAGTCATCTAATGGACTGATCAGATAGTTGAATCAATACTATAAGTAATAGTTAAATTCCCTGGTTAACTCATACAAGCTATGGTCTAATTAACATGCCTGTACTTGACAGGCCTGGTAGGATCGGAGCTGTTAGAACCCGAGCATGTATCCTTAAGGAGGTCATTGATTTGGATTTATTATAGATAAACTAGGAATTTATCTTATGGGTTTTTGGATGTATCTCATCAAATGGAAATAGGACTGAAAAACAGTGTAGAGAGTTATAGTACTAGGAAGAGGAACAAAAATGTAAAGTTATGCTTGTATTAAAGTGTTGAAACTACAAAATCAAATGAGACCTCTAATCCTAGTTTTCTGAGAAATCTCCACACTGATCTCCATGATGGTTGTATAAGTCTACAATCCCACCAGCAGTGTAGAAGGGTTCCCTTCTCCCCACAGCCTCGCCAGCATTTATTGCTGGTTGATTTTGCAATAGCAGCCATTCCTTGTGGCGTGAGATGAAATCTCAGTGTTGTTTTCATTTGCATCTCTCGAATGACCAATGATGTTGAACACTTCTTCATATGCTTCTTTGACCCTGCTATTCCCCTGCTAAGAATATACCCAAAGGAATTCAAAGAATCATATTGTAAAGTCATGTACACCCACGTTCATAGTAGCTCAGTTTATGATAGCCCAATCTTGGAAACAACCCAGATGCCCACCAACTGGAGACTGGATAAAGAAGATGTGGTTTAAAAAAAAAAATAAAATGGAATATTACTCTGTTGTAAAGAATGATATTTTGTTCATTTATATGCAGATGGTACACCTTGAGGACACACTAATAAGTGAAATAAATAGATCCCAGATATGTAAATACACTATCTTTTCTTTGGTATGAGAGGCTGTAGATGTAAATGAGTTCTAGAATGTATGATAGATTTTGTAAAATAGGAAATATTCAAAGGGAATGTGGTGGGGGAATGTAAAGAGGAGAAAGAATAAATATGATTCAGAAAGAAAAAGAAATAGTATGTATATATAAGCGGTGGCGGGTTGAGGTTGAGTAGGGCTATAGGTAAAAATGAGAATTAACTTTTGTCATATAGTGGTACAGATTTCCCAATGTTGAGTGTGATTGGGAACTGTATATAAAATATACCAGTAAATAATTCAATTTTTTAAAAAAACTATAAATCAGCTCAAAGTTTTCATTAATATAGATAATAAATACTTGAATTTAGGAACTACAGAAAAAAATTTTCAATTGTCAAATAATTTGCCTTTTTGACTTCTTATTTTCATGTAAACATCCCAGTTTGCCTGTGTTCTTGTGTTTTTTAAAAATCTGTCTATTATATATCTATATCTCTGTCTGCATCTAGATATCAATCTATACCTATAGTGGTTGATAAGATCTAGGCTATTAAAACAAGGCAGGTCTTAACATAGCTCCTGTCTCTACATCAATTAGCACATCTTCTGTGGTGGGTCTCAAGATTTGACATTGCTGCTATTTGTAGATTACTTAGGTCACTGCTCATCAGCTAATGTAATGTAGTACCTCAGTCTGTCTTTACTTATTTTTAGGGAGTAACAAATGAGGGTAAAATTTTAACTCATTACTTGAAAAAACTGGTATTCTATGAAATATAAGTGCTGATGTTATTAAGTGTCTTAACATATACCACACACTTTTAAAAAACTGCATTTTATTGGTATACTTTAGATATACATAATGATCACATTCATCATAGTGAATTTGTACCTGTACATGATACATCTTGACTCTTCTTTTTTCTGCAGTCCCTTTCTTGTGTGTGCTAGGCAAGTGTCCTTAGCACTGAGCTACATCCTTAAACCTGTGTCTCCTTTTAAATAGCTGTTGGAAATAGAGAAGTTGCTGATTCTGCCATAGTTTTTTCATCTTTAAAAGTAGAAATAATAGTAGTATTTTTTGGTGGTGGTTGCTGTTGTATATTTTTTCACCTGAAGTGTTGTACTGGGCTATTTTAACATTATTTTCAAGATAGACACTGAGATTGTTCATAAGGAACCCATCTGATTTATCCAACTCTGTCAGACCTTGGGCATCGTATTGCTTTGACGACAGGTGTCCTTCTGGAGAGCCTCTGCCTACTCATTCGACAGGAGGCTGTGGTTTCCTCTCCATTTCTATGTTGCATATTTTGTTTCACAATGTCTGAAATGGGACTCTAAGTGTAAATAGTTTTCATTGTACACTGATATATGTGTGTTAAATTTAATCTTCATAACCATATGTGGTAGGCAGTTTTATTTCTGTCGAAGAGAAATAGGAGGCTAAGAAGAAGTTGAGTAGTGGAATTAGAGTTTGAACAGCCTGTCACACTTTAGAGTCCAAGTGCTGAACTGGGATGATAAGTCCATCTCTTGGGGACTGTGGTCTTAAAGTTGTGTATTTAAAAATGAAATGGAAAACAGTTTATATCATGGAATCAGGGGCTTCTCGAGAAACTGTGACTGGAAAGTCACCAAATGTTGGAGCAGTTTGTGGCTCCCTTTGTGGTCACCTCTGTTCTCTTTCATTGTTTTCTTTCTACATATTTATTGACTTCGTCTATCTTCTCTACCATCTGGTCTGTCTTGACCATCCAGTAGCATGGTACCCGAGTGCTACCCCCTAAACCATTCTGAGTCCTGGCCAGGGGAATCTGTATTTCATGACCTCAGTTCTAGGCTCATGGTTATTCTTCTAAGATGTTCTTTGATCACATAGCTCAAGTTTCAGGGAGGGCAAATGGAAATGTATATTAATGTTAGTGGGAGTTCCTCAGGAAAGAGTGTGGGCTATATATAGCTCTCAAGTAATGTCTATAATAAGTAATATGTCAGATTTTATTTAAACAATGTCAGAAAAATAACTTAGACATATATAAAATATTTAGGTATAAGAGACTAAAATCAGTGTATTATAAAAAACAACTTCCTGAAGATACATAAAGCAAATTCTTTTAAATGTATTGCAAGAGTTTATTTAAAAGAATCACTTGAGTGAATCCTTTTGAAAAGAATGTTCAGTATTATCAATTTAAGATTTCTTAGAGTAGGTTTTTACATATAACTGCACATTGCATTAATATTTGCTGTAGGACTGGAGGGTTAGCTCAGTGCTTCTGGTGCCTGCCTCGCAAGCGCAAGGCCCTGAGTTTGATCCTCGGTAACCACATACAATACTGGGTGTGGAGTCTCAGGCCCACCAGCAATCAATACCACATACCACAGTGCTGGGCGTGGTGGCTCACCCCTGTGATCCCACCACTCGGGAGGCAGAGGCAGGAGGATTGCTGAGTTCTAAGCTTGCCTAGGCTACATAGTGAGCTCAGAGCCAGCCTGAACTACAAAGTGAGACCCTGTCTCAAAAAAAAAAAAGTTTGCTGTAATACAAGTATTTATTAATAGAATTTTACTTTCTAACTTGAGATTTCTTAAACCATGAATTGCAATAAGTAAAAGTGTCTTCATGTGTTTTCAGTTATCAGTGATGGTTTTCAAAACACTTCTAGTTAACCTACTTCATGTATAGTATGAGCAGTTTTCTGTAAACCTTTTGGAAAAGTCTGCACAGTCAGAATTGTATATTCTTGCAGGGTATTGACAAAGTTGACTTTTAGTGTGTTCAGCTTTTATTCTTTATTTTACTAAGTGATTTATACATGTTTCCATAAGCTTCTACCTTTTTTAATTACCTTTTTAGATATCTTTTTTTAAAAATCTGTTTGATATACATTCATAAATTTACTCTGTCCTCTCACTTCATTAAGTAGCTAGAATACTACATCTAGTCCATATAGACATTGTTTTATTTGTGAACTACATTAATTCTCAAGCCACAGAATTCCACTTTTTAGGTTCTTAGTGTTCCTATGGTAAAAATAACTTCTTTGGAGGCACTTTTAATATGTGTCATATAAATGAAATAGTTAACATTTGTTGGAACTGACTGGAACATTTCCAAGAGAGACTTCCTTCCTGCTCTGTCTTCAGGGTTTTCAGTCTGAAATTTCTTTCTAGCTCTTGGATCATTTCCAAGATTGAGGAGGTTTCTCTCAGTAGCAGTGATTTTTTTTTTTTCCAGGTATTTCTACTGGATTCTGAAAGTGTCAGGAAGAGTATGAGTAATGTCAGGAGGACTTGGGCAATAAGACTCTTCTTAAATACAACTTTAAGAAAAGAAGCAGTTTGGAAAAAGAAATTGAGGAACTGTCCTATTTAGAGTAATGGAATACATCAGTTCTAAATCAATCAATCAATCAATCAGTCATTCATTCATTCATTTATTTATTTATTTTGAGACAGGGTCTCGCTTTGTAGTTCAGGCTGGCCCTGAGCTCACTATGTAGCCCAGGCAAGCCTGAAACTCAGCAATCCTCCTGCCTCTGCCTCCCCAGTGCTGGGATTACAGGTGTGAGCCACCACGCCCAGCACTGTGGTATGTGGTATTGATTGCTGGTGGGCGTGAGTCACCACGCCCGGCATTCTATGTGGTTACCGGGGATTGAACTCAGGACCTTGAGCTTGCGAGGCAGGCGCTGGAACCACTGAGCTAACCCTCTGGCCTGTGGCTCAGATGTTTTGAAAGCACTGTGATACTTGCTATACAGGTTCCTCAGTGGCTACTTTCAATTTCTATAAATGCAATATTGTAGACTAGTATCAGTGTTCTTACTGATGCTGGTCTGTTGACCACATGTTAAATAGTGTTGTTGGTCCTGAACCTTATTTCTTGTTCATTTTGTACCTCAGGTCATTGAAGTTGATTAAAGTGAAATGATTCATTTGGTATTATATGGCTGTTGAATAGTTCAGTGCAGAATACTTCTAGGCAAAAAACAACATTTTTTAGAAGATGATGTATATTCTCAGTATATAAAAATCATAGAAATATGTTTTTGGATTGGGGCTATTGGCAGTTTTCAACATTTTGGATTTCTGATATAATTTTCTGTAGGATTCTATATTTTTGGAATCAAATAAAAATGATGATACCAAGTAAAGAACAATAAAACAAGAAAAATCAGAAATACTGAGTTAGAACAAACTTAAAAATTAAAAGAACTCTTATTTCATATAATTAGAGTAATGGATTTGTATGTAAGAACTATCTAGAGATAAACCCTAAAAGATTGTCCAGGACAAGATTGATAAATGGGAAATGGCCATCAAAAAAGAATTTGTCTTTTATTGATAGATACTGGGAAACAAAAAAGTATTATGAACTGGATGACTTTTCAGCAAAGATATATACTTCTATATATTTTAGAGTAAGATTGATAGAGGATGGTCTTGCGTTGTGTAAAACATGCTTATTTTGAACACCAAAGTCAAATGTAGTTGAGTTACAACAGCTTAAAAGTAGAACACAGAAAAGTGCTGTTAGTATTAATTATGCTTTGAAATACTCCTTAAGTATTTGACAAAAGTGTATAATATTCAGATGATGTGCTGTTGAATACAGTCATGATGTGTTGAAATTTGAATTCTATTTTTCATTATTGTAACCACTGGTGATAGCTTCTTTACGCCTTGGTTTCTCATCTATGAAATGAGATGTAATACCTAAGGGACTGTTATAAAGTCAAATTACTGTGTGTATGTTTGTGTAGACAGATGAGTTATGTAGTTATAAATATTACCTGGTGAATTATGAATAGTGGGCAATATTTTTCCTGTTACTGCTGTCATCGTGATTGGTAGTAGAAAACATTTCATAAAATATAACTGACAAATCTGTAAAGTATGAGAGTAAAGAACCAAAACTATACCAGTTATTAGATTTTTACCTGATTTTTTTTAGTTTACCTAAACTAGTTAAGTCTGTTTAACTTAATATTTTCTCTTCTTTAGTTTATCAGAGAAGATATGAAATATAAAGATGCTACTAATAAACACAGCCATCTGCACAGAGAAGATAAACACATAACTGTGGAGGATTTGTGGAAACAGTGGAAAACATCAGAAGGTGAGACTGTTGTGTGATCTAGGTCCCTTATCACCTGTGCTTCTGCCCTGTGTAGCTGTTGGCAGCTTGTTAATTACATATGATTTTTGCAAAAAATAATTTAAGTGAGATTTTATTGAGACTATTTTAATAAATAATGCTTCCAGTTTTGGGTTTTGAAAGTCAGTTTTTAATCTTTTTTAGATTTATTAAGCACCAGGCTATTTTCAGATAATTTGATACTTAAAATTAGAATGAATAATTTCTGAGAACTAGCTTTGAAGCATTGTTTCACCTAATAAATGTGAAAATTTTATCAAATAAGTATATGGAAATCCTGAGGGTTTTTTTTGTTTTGTTTTGTTTTTTGGTAATGGAGAATAGTTTCTAAAGTCCTTAAGAGGGCAGAGCTCTTAAGTTTTTCCTTACATGAGGCCTTTGTGAAGTCTCTGTTTCAGCAGTCCTCCATCTCTGTGGGGCTGTGTCCCCTCAGATGTTTAAAACTGCAGCCAGTACCACACTCTGTTTTCCTACATGTTGGTACTTACAATGAAGTTTCTAAGTTAGCCATAGTAAGACATTAGTACCAACAACTAATACTAAAATGAAACAGTCACAACAATACACTGTAGTAAAAGTGTGAACCTGAACTCTTTCTCTGGATGGCTAGTGTATACAGCATGGATCAGGCTGACCTGCACAGGATTCTGTCACACTGCTTACAATGGCAATGTAGAACTTACAAGTGGTTTTTTTTTTTAATAGTCTATTAATATTTTTGCATCCTGGTAAGACTGTTACTAACTGAAACTATGGAAAGTTAAACTATGAATAAAGGGAAGGATGACTGAAGTTACATAATATAATTGTGTGATTTATATTTTTTCCTTTTAGACTTTTAACTCTTGAGCTTAGTTTGTTTTGGGCAGTGATTTTTAAGGCTCTAAAGTCTGTGTCCTAAATTCTCAGCTCAGTCACTAATGTTAAGAAACTAAGACTAGAAAATAGAAAGGAAGTATCCATCTCTTAGAGTTTCAGAGCCAGCCAAAATGTCTTCTGTTTCAAATGTTTCTACTCTTTATGAAATCAGGCAGTTATTATCATTGCTATTTATTTATTTATGTTTGAGGTGCTCTACTGAGAATTAAACACAGGTATTACTGAGCTACATCCTCAGCTCTTGTTATTTTTACTTTGAGATAGTTTCACTGGGTTGCTAGGCTGGCCTTGAACTTGCGATCCTCCTTCTGGGGTTACAGCTATATACCACCCTGTCTAGGAAAAATCAAGCCTTTATGTTGTGCCGTGTATTTTTCTCCAAACATTTGAATAATGAAAATTGCAAGGAAGCTAGGACACGTCATCAAATAGGAGTATAAAGGAATAGCAAAGTTTAGTAGAAGATTTCACCAATACCTAGTATATTTTTCCTAATATACTAGGAAATATACCATGAGTGTTCATGGCTAGTTTACATGTTTATCTTCAGGTTTTAAAAGAAGGTATCTGTTGAAGTATATTGGGAAAAGAAAAGGAAAAAAATAGGAAACACATCATTGATTTAAAGAAATTTTGTTTTATTTTTCCTTCCTACATAATTTTAAGATAGTAGGAATTTGGAAAAGTATAAAAATAGAATGAGATGAGTATAAATGAAGAAGTATTAGGATAGTAGAAAACTTAGTAACAGACTTCATATGAAATATCTTAGTAATATTTAAATACTATTAACCACATACCAGTCCAGTAATTTACGGAGTGGCCAAAAATTACATATTTTTCCATTAATTTTTATAAGGTAATATAACAGGAAATGTAAAAGAGACAATTGTATCACATGTATTCAGTACAGGAGTCTACTGATTGAAATGACACTTGCCCAAGCAGTGCTCGGGGGAGTCAGTACATAAATGCCTGAGTCATGTGTGGGTTAAACTATTACGTGGTTAAGACAATTGCAGCTCTGCTACAGAGTCTGTTGCTGTTAGGAAGCTTTAGAGTTTGAGTGTGTGATACATTGAATGGAGTCCACTTAACTCCGTTAGTGAAAGAATCAGTCTCCTTAATGAAAGAACTCCTTAACGAAAGAATCAGGATTTTGCTACATAACTCTCGTGCTAGTGCTTGGTTCATTTATATCATTACTGGCCTGGTTTTTAAAAATTTGTTCCCTTTGACTTGTTTTTCAATTTTTGTCTATGAAATGAACTGATGTACTGCTAAACAAGGGGAAAGATTGTATGCATTTATTAATGTGCATGAGCATGAAAGCCATATACAGTGTGAGACTCAAAGAGGGAAAATGGTGAACTTGATGTAGAGCTGAACCGAGGGGTGGGGGTGTGGACTTCCAGGGAAGGTGAGGTGACCCACGTTGTGGAAGGTTATGTGGAGCGTGTGCACCATAGCGTGATTGCCTTGTAACACAGATGACCTCTCCCGACTGACTGACTGACTGACTGACTGACTGACTGACTGACTGACTGGGCCACTTGACAGATCCCTGGTTCTCTTTCCCTGAAAAAAATCTTTCCTGCATAGTGAGGGGACTATGAGATAAAAATATAGTTTGCTTTTGCTGTTTACTTCATTAGCGTAGACAGAGATACATGTCTTCACAAATGGGCAGCTTTTCATAGCCATTCATGTGTCTGCAGGGGCCTCTAGTTCATCTGAATAAACTAGATTTATCAAAGACTATAATTGAGTTGCGATATATTACTCTCCCACATCATTCCTGTGATCTGTCTAACAAAGTAATCTACTGAAGATACAGACATTAGCTGTTCAATGCCGTAATGATGCAGGAAAAAGTCTAAATCTTTACAAAGACCTGCCCTCTCCTCCCACTTCATGATTTGTTACCTTTCTGCCCATCTGTCACTGCCACTCTACCAAGCCAGCCTTCGCTGTCCCACAAGCAGGAATGCAAATGTCCCTGTGGTTAGCTCCTTTCATGCTTCAAATATTTAGACTTTTCATGTTTGTTTTTCTCTCTCCCTGCAATGTAAGCTTCAGGGAGCAGAATATCTATTTTGTTTATTAATGTGTCCCCAGGTGAGACTGTACCCTAAAATTCTGTTTGGTTCTTACTCTGGTCACTTTGCTTAGCTCTTTTAATCATCTGTGAGGTTATATGTGCAATTTTTATTTTATTTTTTAAGTTTGCAACCTTTTCAAGGAAAATAATTTCTTAAGCCCTCACCCAGTTTTCACCTTAATCTTCACCCTCTAAGGTCTTAGCACCATGACAGGGAAAAGCTTTCCTCTTCAGTCCACGTTGTTGACTGTATCATCTACTGTCAGTGCCCGTCTCTCCAAGCTCCAGCCTGCACACACCGTGGGGCCAAGGCCTGGCAGTGGTCACCTTGGGGTGTCCCCTGCCACAGTGTGTGGGGAGAGGGGAAGAGCCACGTGAAAGAGCAAGCTGCACAGATCTGCCAGCAGACTTGTCGGTGACTTACTTTCTCAGGCCATGTCAGACTTTGTATTTATAAAGAGTCATGTAGGGTGAGGCTCTGTTGCTGGAGACATGGTGTGATGGGGCGGGTTGAACATCCAGGGTTCTGTTCCTATCTGTTGTGTTTTGTTTCTGTTTTAAGATTTCTCTTCCAAAACAGATGGCTCTTCTGAAAAGGTTGGAACGCTGCTGAAAAAAGAGATTAAAGTGAACCTCCAGCAATGATATGTAACTCAGGGTTGCAGAGTTGAGTATATAAAAAAGTTGTGTGCACCTGTACGTACACACACACACACACACACTCATCCTCATCATTACTGTATCTCCAAAGTTTAGAGCAGTGCTCTATTTGAAAAAAGTGAAATATTCAGTAAATATTTGTTGAGCAGGGCAGAAGATTTAGCTCAGTGGTTCCGGCACCTGCCTCACAAGTGCAAGGTCCTGAGTTCAATCCCTGGTAACCACATACAGTGCTGGGCATGGTGACTCATGCGCACCAGCAATCAATACCACAGACCACAGTGCTGGGCATGGTGGCTCACGCCTGTAATCCCAGCCCTTGGGAGGCAGAGGCAGGAGGATTGCTGAGTTCCAGGCTTGCCTGGGCTACATAGTGAGCTCAGAGCCAGCCTGAACTACAAAGCAAGACCCTGTCTCAAAAAAAAAAAAAAGAAAGAAATTTGTTGAGCAAATGAAAGTATAATGCCTCTTGAACATTGAATGTTTCATAATTGTTCATCAGATATTTTGATACAGGCATTTTTGTTATGACATAATATAAGCATTCCAGAAAAAAAAAACCTTACATTTTATAAAATTAACTTAAAAGTGGCAGTTTATGGGAAAATGTGAGTGAAGCAGACACTGGGACCAATTCCATTTTGTAACCAGAGTGCTAATAGTACTAATAAAAATACTGGTGTATGTAAACAAACAACTTTAAATTTCTAAGCAGTGAATACTGTAGTAGATATAAAAATGTATTTTGGAATTAAAACATGAAGCTAACTGAAGGGGTGCTGTATTAGATAGAGTTGAGGCTGCTGAAAAATGAAGAGAAAGGGAAAGTGTGCAGAGAGGGCCAAGCAACAGCCAGCTGGACAGAGCTTGCTGTGGTCGTGGTGAGTGTGCTTTGTATCTGTTCCCTGTGGCTTGGCCACAGGAAATGATAACACACTTGGAAACGTCACTTTGGAAATGATGTAACTTGGAAATGTCATGTTTGAAATGATGTCACCTTTTTATTATTTGACGTGGTCTCTAATTACCCCTTGTATATAAACTAATTCATGTTTTGAGGCACACACAGCAGAATAGTAGATCATTATGTGCTGAGCAGACATCGCACTGGATCCTGCCTGTTGAAGCCAAGCTAAGTACCAGTCCTGGCAGTGCAGTTGAAAGGACACAAGGGATTGTTGCACCTGTATGGCTCCTTCGTTAGCTACCTGAACATTCGCTAGAAGTGGAATTGAGACCTGAGGATGTGTCTTAGTGGAAGAGCCTTTTTCACAACACTTGTGAAGCTCTGAGTTAAGGCCTCAGCCAAAAGGGAGAAAAATCAGGGTCAGGGTAGCAAACAGAAGGAGGTGTGGAAGTAGCATGCTCTGTAGCAGGGATAAAGACGACTTTGAAGCTATATAATTTTAAGTCCTGGCTCAGCTATTTATATACATTCAAACATTGATTCTTATTTTAAAATTCACTTATAAAATGTGACCCTTCTATGTTATACATGAGTAATGTACTGAGCGTGCTCCTGGCACATCTGATAGGAAATTAGTAGATAGATGTTGATTTCTCTATGTGGTAAAATTGTATAAGCCGAGGTGTTTGTCCATATGTAAAGGCTTGTACATTCGGTCTCATAATGCTCATCAATAAAATGAACACATTAGGCTATACACTTACCATCATAGGGTGGAAACAATGGTGAAAAGTACCCAAGATGCTTTTTGAACATTGGCCTCTGGGAAGAAAAGCAACATTATGTTATGCAGAAAGTGACTCTGACTTCACATAGAAAAATTTCAGTGGTGACCTGAACACATACTTTTTTGCATATGTGCAGAGAAATTTAGTCAAGTTGCATATAGTAGCAGTCCAATACAAATGAAACCCATTTAAAAAGAACTATTAGTAAGTTTCAGGTAGATTTGGGTAAACTCTGAGTTGTGGGAATTATTGGACATAGTTAAGTAGTAGCAAGATTCTTAATAAAGGAAAGTGTAAATAGAAAATTATGGTTATGTACAAGATTTGGTGACTGTGATAGATAAAATCCTTGACAACTGTGAAGTAATCTTTCTATCCTGTTCAGCATGGGTGTCCTCTTACCTAAGATAACTGTGTAAATTTGGGTTTTACTATTAAATAGATACTTGAAATTTAAGGTTTTATTTTTTTCTTAATAAAGATTTTATTTTGAAATTGAGAGAGGAGAGTTCTAGGCATTTAAAATTTTTTTAAGTATATATAAAATCTAGAGAAGTAATCGTGAGTATTTTCTGTTTAGGACAGTAGAAATTTTGTAAATGTTGCATAAAAGGAAATATAAAAGTAAAATCCTTGACCATGCATATTAAATTCCTAAAATAAGGGGAATTAAAATTTTTCATTTATACAGGCCCATTATGTCCACAATGTTTCCTTCTGGGTGTGAAGTTATAAGTAGATTCCAAATGTTGCTAACATCTACTGGCTCTTTTAGGTGTATCCTATTACTGGTTTTACATAGAGGCTGAAATGAAAAGAAAACAGGTATATAGATAAGTGCATACTGCTTAGCAGTATCAACAGAGTGCTACAAAAAAGACCTTGCAGATAATAAGGTAACAGTATTTTTATGGCAACCATCAACAAAACACTTGTATGTTTGTAACATGGAGTGACGGTCTCTAGTAGGACACAAGGTAGTCAGAGCCTTTCCCTTGAAAAACTTAACACTATTTTCCAGGTTCACAGTTGAGAAATTAAATAGTAATACAAGGAAGTTTGGTTAAATCCTTCATGAATGATTCTCTTTTAGAAGTTTAGAAGAATGGAATTTGTTGTGGGAAAGGCTTCATTGGAGAGATAACTTCTCAATTAGATTGAAAGCCATACATTTTCTCTTAGAAATGAGAGGCACATAAAGATTAGCACAGGTAAATGAGTAGAGATAATTGAATAAATGCTAAGAAGCCCATTTTACAACCAGAAATTAGTAATGTTTAATGTATGTGAAATAAGTCACTATTCTAATATTTGCCTGTTATTGTTAATATGAAGTATATGACCTGTCATCTGTTAAGTGTGGGTGAGAGTTGACAACCTCGTAGGTTGTTGAGATAAGATAGATCACATGTGAAGTGCTTGGAGTGGTGCCTCAGACAAAGCACGTCCTAAGAGAGAGTCTGTTGTTATCTTTGGTACTAGAGTAAATGTGACCATGGCATGTGTATGGGGTGTTGGAAGTGGATGGATCTTGAAAAGGTATTGAATTGGAGACAGTAGCAGAGGGAGACAGACTGTTTAAACCCAGTGACTACTCAAGTAGGATTCCACTCATGTCCTAGTGCTTATCAATTTATAGTGGCTGCCTGGGGCTCTTTATTAAGGAAGTTTGTTTTGTGTCTGATCTTAGTAGCAAAGAAGGATATTGTAGCGATTATTAATTAGTAATATTTATCATGTGCATAGGAGATGGTAGTATATTTAGCATTTTTATCATCACACAAAATGTTAGAAACTACCTCAACTTCTCATTTTAGAGGGCCTTGTAACATAGAAGAGTTATAGGAAGGTAGATTCATTATAGGCAGAAAGCCTACAGGGCAGAAGAAGGGCAAAGCATCATGAATTATGAGAATGTTTGAAAGGAAGACTTGGATTAACTTGCCCTTGTGTATAGACTAAATTAAAGTTTTTTGATTCTTGTGATTTTTGGACTCACTGGGCTTGGGGGATTCATTGAATTTTCATATAATAAATATTTTTTAGTAAATGTTTATTATGAGTAAAGCACTGTCTTAGGTCCTGAGCATACACAGGTGAGGAATGTGTTCTCTGTCCTCCACACGTTCAGTCTACTGGTGAAGAAAGATCTGTTAACAAGTCATTAAAGAGGTGTGTTAGAATATGTAATTGAGATTTTATAGAAGAAATTGTGGGCTAGTAAAAGGAAAAGCACATCTGTCTGGCTACAGAGGTTAAGGAAGCCCAGAGGAATTACATCAGGGGACATGGACTTGTCACCTCATGTTATGCCTTCACTGGAAAGCACTCCTCCTAGATCGGTAGCTCTGTGGACATTGTAATGAACATAGCACACTTAAAAAGACACAACATCTTAATGCTACAAATACTTGTGCTGTTTTAATAAATTAGATTTTTTTTTTTTTTTTTTTTGAGACAGGGTCTCACTTTGTAGCTCAGGCTGGCCCTGAGCTCACTATGGAGCCCAGGCAAGCCGCCTTGAACTCAGCAATACTCCTGTCTCTGCCTCCTGAGTGCTGGGATTACAGGCGTGAGCTACCACACCCGGCACTGTAGTATGTGGTATTGATTGCTGGTGGGCATGAGTCACCACGCCCAGCATTCTATGTGGTTACCGGGATCAAACTCAGGACCTTGTGCTTGCGAGGCAGGCGCTGGAACCACTGAGCTAAATCTCTGGCCCTAATTAGATTTTTATTATTATCACCTTCCATACAATATTTTTATCCTTTTTAGTTTTAGGCCAATCTCTTATTGCCAGTAAATCATCCATAAAGTATTGGGTTTTCATAACCCACAGAAAGGAATTTATACAAGGGAAGGGCTGTTCTTGAGGTAGAGTCTGGTTTCACAACAATCATTATTTGTATCACTAACCAAAGGTCTTTTGTAGTTAGTGTCTGTGTAAAGTATTGGTGACACAAATATTGTTTAAATATTGTCTTAACTAATATTTAAGGGAATTTTAGATAGATTTTGCTAGGAAAATAGAGCCATTTCTTGGTCAGTTTGCAATTAGGCAAACATGTCTGTATTAAGCAGAGTTGATTTTTATGCCCTCTATCAAATGTGCCTTTTATTTTTGTAATAAAAAGCTTTTAAAAGTTATGCAATTATCCAGATGAGATCAGAACACTCACAGTAAGCACTGATATGTCTTAATGAGGACTCTGTTACGATTTCATTGTTTCTGTTCCTTTCAGATCTACTTGTGAAGCTTGTTTTGGTTTATTAGTGTTGTTCTTTAATACTTTTCTTTCTCTTGGAATATTGACATTCATTTTCTCTTTCTCTAGGACACTTGAATGTTGGAGGTGTGGTTTATTGTAATACTAATTTGCCAGGATTAATTGTAACTAATTTGTAAAATATACTTAACTGTGAAACAATTGTCATTTTTTTTTTAAAGTAGACTGTTCGTGATTTTACTCTGATGTAGAGATCATCTTAGAAAGGATGCAAAGACTAAACTACCTATCACATCTCTGTACTCTAGAAAATGTGACCATTTCTATTCTATAGGAACACATGAAATCAATGTTTTGAGCTTAGTTTTTTCTGATATAACAAGTTATCCACTATGTAATCATCATATGAAGATTTCTTATGACTTAAGGAAGTACTATTCTGATTGTTTGTGAATTTGCCTATTATTTTCTTTACACTTGAATTATTCTACATTTCTCCTCTGCTATGTTCACAGACTCAAGGGATACCTCAAGTTTGGAGTACAGTAACAGAACCTTCTGCAGAAGGTAAAAATGAGGATTGTCCACTTTTCACTGTTTGTGATGGACTATCTAGAAAACAGCAGGCTTCTTTGAATACCATATTTTTCTTTACTTCCTTCTACCCTTTCCCCAACAGTTGGGAATCAGTTCCATATCGATATGTGTAAAATTTTCTTTGTCATTCCTTGGTCTGGGAAGGGAGGGGGGAGGAGGGACTCAATATAAATTCTAGATGTTCAAATATATGTTACCATAGGAGATTCACTGTATTAAATTCTATTTTTTTTTTTTTTTTTGAGACAGGGTCTCACTTTGTAGTTAGGCTAGCTCTGAGCTCACTATGTAGCCCAGGCAAGCCTCGAACTCAGCAATCCTCCTGTCTCTGTCTCCCGAGTGCTGGGATTACAGGCGTGAGCCACCACACCCGGCATTAAATTCTATTTTACGTGAACCAAATATTCCTTCTGCTTTGGAGTAAAATCCTTTTTTTTTTTTTTTAAATAATAATAGTCCCCTTTTCAAACAAGGTCAGTTTTAAAAGCTTTCTTTTTCTGTTTGTTTGTTCCCAAACTAGTCTTAGGGTTACTAATTTAGGTCTTTTTTTTTCCTATTCAAATGAGTGAGACTTTACATATTAGAAGCAACTGTAATAGAAATAACATAAATTGCAAATAGTAAAAAAATTATGTTAGCCAACCTTTTCAATGTGATTTTGGCTTGATTTTAAAAAATGGCATTTCTGTTTTTCCAAAGTACATATTTATATACATATATTGTATTACATGTATACATATATAATACAGAAGAAATGTATGATATAAAGGATTATAAAGTACATAGCCTGTGTATATATTTTATACCTGGAAGTCTTTTAATTCTATGGATGGTTAGTGTGGGTGGGATCACATAAACCTTGTATTGTCTAACTTTGTAGTCTGGTTTCATACTTCAAAGGTAAAATCTTCAATAAGGGGTCCTTAGGATTCTTCTAACACGTGGACAATCTTCTGTTTCTCTTTCTTGCTTTAGTGTGATTTACTCTAGAATATTCAAAGTAATGGACTATTTAGTTACTTTTTAATTTCTTAGTGTTTCACATTAGGTACTTAAATTATTTGAAGTTCAGAATCTAGATTAGTCTGATAAAATGGAACAGAAAATGTCAGTATCTCATTGGAAGAAATTTCATTTTTACTTTCATCATTAACTTTTTCGTTTACTATATAGTTAGGAAGAAAAGAAATGTTCATCACTCTTAACTTTTAGCTTTGTAATGGTTATGTTCTTTGAACAAAATCAGTAGTACAGAGTGTAAATCCCTCACATAAAGATAAAATAGTTTCCACTCCTATGATTTGAAAATTCACTAGAGGAAGGAAAAGGAAAGAGTAGAGCCTGTCAGAATACTGGCACTGCAGCTGGGGGGTTAGTAATGAAGTCAGTAATGAGCTTCAGAGATATGGAAGGGAAATCAGGAAGCACCAGTCATGCCTGCGAGTTGGAAAGTGGAGGGCATAACCCACTGTGTAGTGCAGACGCTCTGCCGAGGGTCCTCGTGGGGAGTGCTCCTGGCTGGCGTCCCTCCCAGGAGTGCATGGGTTCTTGAGCAGAAGGACTGTCGGTATCCTGTGAATCCTGTGACTGTGTTTCCTCCCTTGCTTTCCTTCAGTAGCTATTATTAAGGATCTCATGTATGTTTTGTTCATATTTGTAATTCAGCTTCATTTTGTTTTCCTGGTTCATCAGCATCTTTCATCTTTTATACTGTTTACATTCTATAAATTTTTAAAAAATAATTTCTTTAATGCTCTCTGTCCACCATCCTCACACCCCCAAATATTGGGAGATACAAAAAAAATAAATGGTGGTTAATAGATGGATATAGAGAAATACGATATATGGAAACATAATTAGATTTGGAACAAAAAGTCATGAGTTTACTCTTAGAAAATTAATTTAAGGGCCGGGTTTTCAGCTCAGGTTCTGTCATCTGCTTTGCAAGCACAAAGTCCTGAGTTTGGTCCCCGGTAACCACATACCATAATGCCCGGCATGGTGGTTCATACCTGTAATCTCAGCACTTGGGAGGCAGAGGCAGGAGGATTGCTGTGAGTTTGAGGCTTGCCTTAGCTACAGATTGAACTCAGGGCCAGCCTGAACTACAAAGCAAGGCCCTGTCTCAAAAAAAAAAGGAAAAGAATTAATTTAAATATTGGAATAGGAAATGAGGAAAAAGAAAACTTATGATTTAAGTGGAAATAACTCAAATGCCCATCATAGATGAATAATAAGTAAAATGTGGCATCTACACTTGATCTTAGCCAAAAGGCCGAGAAGCGATAAAATGTGGCATCTAATACATTGGGATATAATCCAGTTTTTTTTGTGTGGTACTGGGGATTGAACTTGGGCCCTCATGCATCCAAGGTTGGCACGGCACCACTTGAGCTAAATCCCCAGCGTTATAGTCCAGTTTTAAAGAGAAAGAAAATTCTGACCCATGTGCAGCATGATTGACCCTTGATGACATTGTGCTGAACGAAATAAGTTAATCACAAGGATACAAATACTGTGCACCTGCTTATGCGCAGCCCTTAGAGCACCAGGATCAATAGAATACGTAGAATGGTGGTTGCTGGAGCCTGGAGAGGGAAAGGAGTTGGGTCATGAGTACATACTGAATTTCAGTTTTGCAAGATGAAAAGAGTTCTGGAGATGGTAGCATAATAATGTGGATATACTTAATGCCACTAGGTTATATACTTAGAATGGGTTAAGATGGTAAATTTTATGTTATGTGTATTGTATCTTCCTAATACAAAGGGAATGGAGAGAATGAGTACACATAAGGTAAAACAGTGGGCATTGCCCTGTTTAAGGGAAAAGTAAGAAAAGGGAAACTTAGGGACTGGTGGTCTGGGTGTGCCTAAAAATGGGGCGTGAGTGGCTCAGAGCACTCTTTCAGAATTTAAGTCAGCAAGTATTTTTTGAAAAACTGTGTATAGGAATTGGTTTTAATTTCTTCCCATTTAATATCAACATGTTTTCTTCATGGATGATTTTGATAGTTCATGGATTGAAAAGATTTTGTTAATAAAAATTCGTTTAAGCTCGGATGAGAAGCTTACTAACAAAATAGCTCTTTGTTGACAATGAAGAACTGATGATAGTGACTCAGATATGTCTTAACATTTTCAGTTGTGTTTTAGAATTTATTTCCAGTGAAGAATTTGAATGACAGTCCTTCTTAAACAGTGTTTTAAACTTTGTGGAATGGGATGGGTGTGGGACTAGAAAAGGGAAAGTGGAAGGATACTTCAAGAGGAAGTCTGAAGAAATGCCTTACCTTACATATTGAGTTATGCATTTGTTTAGTGTCTCGATTATAATTGCAAGTATATGAAATTCTAACGTCATTATTTTCTATGTCTTTACCAGTACTGTTTTTGGCAGAGTTTTAATGATAGTGGCACAGCTCTCCTACAGTGAATAATGATAGGCTTCTGTGTAGTAGCTGCACACCCACTGATCAGAACGAGTGAGCTTAGCAAAAGTGAGCATGCCCTAGATTACGGGGTGAGGTAGTCGAAGATTGATAATGGCGTGGTAGCTGTGTGCATTTGTCTCATCAGGATTTAATGAGCATGCTTAATTGCATGAATATGCCCATGTCAGCAAATTGCACTTTTAAATGTGTAATTGGAAGCTTTGAGAGAGGGAATGGAAAAGTCCAAGTCAATATATATTTTAGAAATAGGCCTAGATTTGAATGGTTTTTAGAAATACCCAAAGAAATAAATACTACATTCAGTAGTGGAGGCTGAATTTATACCAAAACTAAATAAATGCCTAATAAATTTTCTGTGCATAACTGATTGTTCATCATGCTTTATTGAGTGGCTTTATAGTGTGTCATCCTTTTTCACATAAGACTTTATTTTAAAAATTTGAGCACTTTTTTTTAAAAAAGAGAATCCCATTTTGTGTAGCAAGAGACACTCAACTTGTCTCAAGAAATGAGAAAATTGTCAGGATGCTTAATTACTAATGATTTAATTGATTCCAGTGACAAAAATCAGATTCACTCACTCTATTCATTATCAAGAATTTAGTTCTTGGTGGGTATCATTCTAGACTTTGAGATGGAGTAGTGAACAAATAGATAAGCCTTTGTGAAATTAATGCTTTTAGGGAGATAGTACACTAGTTTCAGTGTGTGGGATATGAATAAATTGCCACACAGCTGCTGGTATGGATAAGTTATGGGATAAAAATAATTGGGGAAACAGGATAGTCAGCAACCAGGCAGGTCAGATGTTATTTAAATACAATATTCATGGAAGAACTCAAAGAAGAGCTGTTTGGTGGTGGAGCTGCATAATGATTAGTAGTAAGGCAGGGAAGCATATGGGTAGAGTTCCTTCTGGGTTTAGAAGCAGCAAGATTAAGGCCCCAAGAATGGTATAACCTCAAAGTATGTAGGGGACTGTAAGAAAGACAGTGTAGTTAGAAGGTAGTAAGGAAGAGGAAGGATGGGGAGGGTTTAATAAGATCAGGAAGACAGAACAGGCCAGGTCTTCTAGGAACTTATGGGGCCCCATGAAGAATGTGGGATTTATTATAAATATATTGCAAATATAACTATTTAGGAGTTTTGAGCAAGAGTGATATTATTTATCTTTTGAAAAGATTAGTGTAAGTACTGAGTGGACTTTAGATTCTTAGGGAAAATATCAAGAGTAGAGTGGGAGACTCTTGATACTGCCGGTGGGCTGGAGAGGCAGTGATGATTTTATGAAGTTGAGGCATCAGAAGTCTGATTAATGATATATTTTGAAAAAAACAGCTGGCAGAATTTGTTGTGGGATTGAACTCAGGATAGTGCTGAGGACCAAAGAGAATTTGATGGGTGGGAGAGGGATGATTGGGGAAAATATCTGAACAGGCTGGTAGTTGGTTAATAATGGTTAAAAAAAGATTAAAAATACTGATGGAGACTTTCTGATGATGCACAAAGGTGGTGGAGGACTGAGGGCGGGAGGTCAAGAAGCTGAGGAATATCCAGAGAAGACGGAGAAGAAATGGCCAGTGAAAGAAGAGGAAATTGGCAAAAGTTCTGACTCTGGAAGCTCAGTGAAGAACGTATTTTAAGAAATAGGGCACAGCTAGTGTCAGATGCTCCAGAAAGAAGTTCAAATTAGGTGACAGCAGAGACCTTACCATTGGGTTGGAGAAGTAAAGGCTAAAGCTGTTCATGGTTTTCACAAAAGCAGTGTCACTATAGTGGTGAAATGAAAAGTCTGAAGTAGGTTAGAGAGGAAGTGAAGATAGTAAATATTGTTGACTTTTCAAAAATACTTTCAGTATTTTTAATCTTTTTTTAATCATTACTAACCAACTACCAGCCTGTTCAGATATTTTCCCCAATCATCCCTCTCCCACCCATCAAATGGGTAGAACATTATTTTTTATCTTAAAAGATGAGAAGTTGTACAGTGCATTTACATTTTAATAAATGATCCAGTTAAATGATTGGTAAAGAAGAGGCTCAAACTATATTAATATAAAAACTATCCTGATTTAATAGGAAAGTCCAGGTAGATAGTCAGGGGCTTAGTCCACTCTGGTCCTGTCTTTTTTCTTCTGGATTTTATTTTCTCCTCCTGTTTCCTAAAGAAACAGCTCTTAGTAGTTACAGGCTTACCTCTTTTTCAGGCTCATGACCAGAGAGAAGTAAGAGTCTTTTCTTTATGCTCTTGTGAGGAAAATGCTGGCATGTAGCTTAGATCCTGTGGCCAGATGGAGACTTCACCGTGACCTCCAGAGTGGGCCCCTTTCTCCAGGTGATTAGCAAGCTTACTTCAGAAGAAGGCAGGGGGAGAGAAAGTGCTTGGCAGAGAGCGAGAGAAGGCAGACATGAGAAGAACCGATTGAGGAAAACCTCAGAGGGTAACTGTGATGGGTAGAGTCGGTGTTGTGAGTGGTATGGCACAAAATATAGCTACTCTTTCAGAACAGTCTGACATGTTCTCGACACTTGGAGTTCACGACTTGTAGGCTATAGATAAAATTTTCTCTGGGTTATAGCTCTCATCACTGGAGTCCAAAATCTTGGCTGGTGTAGATTTCACTATTGCCTGATGTTTTACCTAACAAAGTGAAAGCCTAGCTGACTTCACCTGGGCATGTCTCTCACTGGCCACCACGTCTATATTGTTAAAAATGAAATTTCCGGGCCGGAGGGTTAGCTCAGTGGTTCCGGCGCTTGCCTCGCAAGCGCAAGGTCCTGAGTTCAATCCCCGGTAACCACATATAATGCTGGGCATGGAGACACACCCACCAACAATCAACACCGAATACCACAATTGGACATGGTGGCTCACGCCTGTAATCCCAGCACTCGGGAGGCAGAGACAAGAGGATTGCTGAGTTCGCGGCGGCTTGCCTGGGTGAGCTCAGGGCCAGCCTGAACTACAAAGCGAGACCCTGTCTCAAAAAGCAAAAAAAAAAAAAATAAATAAATTTCCACTTTAAAAAGGATCCTTGGAAGAGGAGAAAAATGAATTTGAGGTGACAAAACAATGGGGTTGTGTATATGGAGTTAATGTGGAAATACAGAGAAAAAGATGCCTTCCATCCAAATAGTTGTAACTTCAAGGAACAGAAGTTTATTGGCTCATGCCCTAAACGTTCCCAAGGGGCACATAGCATTTATCACCTTTGAGCAATAAGTAGTATCAGCCACTGTTACACTTCAACTCCTAAGAATATGGAAAGTTTCTGCATTCTGTACCTTCATGCCATACTGCAGATGGGTTACTCAGGCCCTCGCCTCTGAAGCAAAAAGGAACAACTGTAAAATTAGAAAGTCAGGGTGTGTGTGTGTGTGTGTGTGTGTGTGTATGTATATTTGTTTGTTTTTTGTGATACGGGGGATTGAACTTTGGCCCTGTGCTTCCAGGGTAGGCATGGTACACATGAGCTAAATCTCCAGTGTCAGTGGGTATAATTAAGGTTTGAAAAAGCACTTAGAGAATTATATGGAAGAGTGTTTCTTGTTAAGATTACAAAGGTTGGGCCAGAGGGTTAGCTCAGTGGTTCCGGCGCCTGCCTCGCAAGCGCAAGGACCTGAGTTCGATCTCTGGTAACCACATATAATGCTGGGTGTGGAGACTCACGCCCACCAACAATCAACACCGAATACCACAATTGGACGTGGTGGCTCACGCCTGTAATCCCAGCACTCGGGAGGCAGAGACAGGAGGATTGCTGAGTTCGCGGCGGTTTGCCTGGGCACCATAGTGAGCTCAGGGCCAGCCTGAACTACAACGCGAGACCCTGTCTCAAAAAGCAAAAAAAAAAAAAAAAAAAAAAAAAAAAAAAAAAAAAAAAAAAAAAAAAAAAAAAAAAAAAAAAAAAAAAAAAAAAAAAAAAAAAAAAAAAAAAAAAAAAATACGGTTTTTATTAAACTATAAGTAGTTATTGCTGTTATCAAATCTAGGAAAAATAATACTTTTTTGCCGTTGCTGGAGATTAAACCTAGGACCTTGCATATGCTGTGCAAGTGTTTTGGCTCTGGGCAACATCCCCAGCTTTTTTAATTTTTTGTCTCAAGACAGGATGTTGCTACATTGGCCAGGCTGGCCTGGAACATTTCTCCTGCCCAGCTTCCTGAGTTGGCAGGATTACAGGTGTACATCACCACACCCACCTAACAGGAATATTTGTATGTGATTTAAGCTACTATAGGGGGTGATAAATGTATAGTTCACTGTGGTATCTTTTCTAAAATTGTCAGTGTAGGATTTGGTTAGCATTTTTTCAAAAACTTATTCAATGTAAACTTTTGGCATTTTTCAGTATATTAAGAGGGAGCAAGATCAGAAATCTTTAAAATACCAAATTAAGATTTGTATTAGGAGCATTTGTTTAGAGTGATGAATGTTTAAGCCACAAATGCGTTTTTGTGTGTGTCTTCTAGAATATAAAATATATTTTTCAAGTAAATTGGTTAAGCGGGATTTAGAGACCGTTTTACTATTTTTAGTTTGTTGCTACTTCCATTGCAAAATCATTATTTCGTAGAAGGAAAGCATTTTGTTTGCATGGAATATCAAATCAAAGAAGGAGAGGTTTAAAATTAAGAATGCTGAATTTAATTATATGGTAAAAACTTGTTGGCTTGTCTCCAGTGCTTTCACCAGATTAAGCAGAATTATTTTGTTCCTCATTGACACGCCTAGGACCAAAAAATATTACAGTAGAGCATTTCTGGATCTACAAAACAAGCAAAGAAATACACAGTGATAGAACTGGGAATTACTGAGTAAATAGGAAAGAACATAATTCAAAACAGGTTGGGAAGTTGTTTTCAGTTTCAGCCTGTAAAAGTTGAGAAATAGTAAACATGTAACGTTTTAATAATTTAAACCAATCTACTCATCACATTTCTAAAACATCAGCTAACTTTTCAGATCAAATTCTAGCGTTCAAAATATCATGAATGTTTTTATAGTGCTTCGTTAGTTTTTTGCTAACACCATTCTAGAAGCTTTCCAGAACTGTGAGTTTGGAACTTACATCTTCTCAGCTTCTTTGTATATGAATTTTAAGCAAGGAGTAAACTATGAAGGAATCAGTGGCCTCATAACAGTTAATTGTCAGTTCCCGGAGAAACCTTTCCGTGCAGCCCCACAGTGGGTGAGAGCATGACGCTTGACTGCCTTTTTTCAAGTCTGTAAGGCTCACTAGACTTGTGACCTTGGACAAGCAATGATTTCTTTGTCTCTAGTTTTTTTCATTTGTAAGATATAATAATAATAATACTCATTTTAGAGGGTTATTTTGAGGATTACATGAATTAATGAGTAGACAGCTTAGAACAGTGATTGATAGCTAAAGCTTAGAACTTGCTATTGTCATCAGTGTTGTTAAAAGATTACCATTTTTTCTTAGTAATAGAAATATTGACAAATAATAGAAGTCTTCAAACATGTAACTGAAGAAAACATTTAAACACTAATTTCTTATTGAAAGTGAGCTCAAATTTAGAGAAAAACTGCAAGACAAGAGTTACTGTGTGTACTTTGTTCTGATAAGCAGATGGTGCCATTTATCCTGATAATGACCTTTTATTATCCAAGGATCCAGGACTATGCATTATAACCAGTTGTCCTATCTCTGTCATCATGTTCAGTCTGGAGCTATTTCATAGTATTTCCTTGGCTGTCCTGATTTTGGCTAGTAATCTTCAAAAATACCATTTTGGTAGAAAGTATCTTAATTAGATTTTATTTGATATGTTCACATATTTAGGCCTAGGTTGTACATTTTGGGATGGAGAGATTGTCACAGAAAAGATTATTTTCACTATGTTCTTTTATGTGGCATATATATCAATTTGTTTTTACTACCAGTTGTGTCACTTTGATAACCCAAAGAAGATAGTGTCTACTGTATTTCTGTAACCATATAGTTTTTTATTCCTCTGTGTAATTAATACTCAGATTGTAAGAAATACTACATTCTTCCTATCACTTTTACCCATTGGTTTTAATTCTCATGGAGCATTCTTGCTTGCATTATTATTTTGCTGATCACCAATGGAAATTTTTTGAATTCTATAATTTCTTTTACTTATTAGTTGGCATTTTATCATAAGAGATTTATATAAAGAGCATTAGCAACTTGTCTTTTGAAGATGGTAGGTCAGAACAGGGATGTCATGATACTACAAATTAGAGAAATACTATATCTTAAAATCTTAGGAATTTTCTGAAGAGTGATCTTGAGCATTTACTGATTGATATCACTGTAGACTACTGGTTTTGTATTTGATTTTGTTTTATTTTTGTTATTGTGATTATTTTTACACTTAAACTGTCCCAAATTTGGCTAGTCAGATACCTTACAAGCTGGCTTCCATTTCCTTTTATATATCTCTGTCATTTTTTGAGACCTTCCTTATGTTCTGGCACAAAAACATGTTACAGACTTACTGTGTTATTTCTCAGCTTCAGTTCTGGAAACAACAGTTTCTTGAAGGAGTTCTGGTACTTTTAGTTGAGGTAGTATTTCCAAAACCAAGATTTGAGTACTATGAGCTGGTGGTATTTAGAAACTAGGATTTCAGCTAAAATGTTCGTTGTTACAGAGATACTGTTTGTGTCAGAAATAGAGAAATAAACTTAATGCAAGATACACAAATATATTAAGAATTTACACTGTTGACCCAAAGAGTCAGGTGTGAATAAGGCAAAAATGCGAAGAAGAGATTGGAAGGACCCATTTGAAGGTCCGAAGCTCGCTGTAGTGTCCCATGCGAGTCTGGATCATGAGGCCAGCGGGTCTGTGCTGGAAACCAAGAGAACAGGTCTGCATAAAGGCGAAGAATGGAGCTCCACTGAGGAACAGAAACCTTCCTTTTTCAGTTCTTTTTTCTTCCCTTCAGCAGCAAGCCTATTGGTTGGCACCACTCACACCCAGGGTGGGTCTCCTGTCTCCAGTGAATCCTTGCAGCCACACCCAGAACTGTACTGAGCCAGTTGACTAGAATGTTTCTCACTGAAGTGAACACAAGCAGTTAACTATCCCACTGTTTTCCTAGCCTTCTCAGTGGTCAGGGCTAATAAATACATGTACACAACTGTTACTTCTCTCTCTGTTGAAAACCAGGATTTGCACTATTATCTGATACCTCCAGTTTCAGCCAAACACTGCTAGATTGATTGTAGCTTAGCATCTGTCCTCATTTGTGGCAGCCCTCATGGACAGTGAAAACCTGACCCTGTTGCCTTCAGTATTTCACTTCCTTACTTGTTGCCCCCACTGGTAATTATTTGCTGGCCCCATCGTGCTGCTACCACACTCCGTTCCCTGTTTCCTGTGGGCTGCGCCCAGAACGCATTGGTTTGCCAGTGTCCATGCTGTGTGGACTCTGGCCACCTTCTCGTCCTCATTGGGAATTGACTACTTCTGGGTAATTGGAAGATTTTTGAAATGAACTTGAGCATTGGTAAAGCTTTGGAAATATTCAAATGAGTACTATTTTAGGATTTTGTGCCAGTCCATCTTTGTGAATTTCTGTTTTTATTACTGAAGCACATTATTCACATTTATCCCTCTCACATAAACTAGTCATTAATGGAGGTTCTCTGTGAATGAGGAGCCTCTTTAATAATTAAGTGAACTTTTCCTAGAAGTTGTTTTACCAGTAATAATAAATTACCATTGTATATACCAAATAAAACCTAAATTGGAAAATTCTACACACCAAGTAATGTAGCCAATACTATTTATGAACTTAACATTTATAAATGCTAATTGTGCCAGCCAGATAGAGGAGAAATTTTCTTAGTCAAAAATGTTTTTGTCATTGGAATTGGTGAACGTATTTATTCTTGAAGAGCTAGGGATATACACATTTTTAATATACTGTAATGTCTTCTGATCTGGAGACTGTGTGATAACTAGTTGTAAAATCTCAGTTTGTAGGATCATTTAATTTAGTGCCTTAGGTACTGTTTAGAAAAAAAGGCATTTTTAAACTAGGATTTTGTGTTCACTTTGTGGTTTTTGTTGTTCAACTAAATGTGAATGTATTTTCTTACTTCATGCTTTCTGCTAGTCTTGGTTATAATTCCTTGACTCTGATGTTTTATTTATTTTATTTGTTGCTTGGTAGTAATTATTGTGTGCTAAGTAAATATTTGCTGAAGGAGTTTCAAATTGCCTGTGCAAAAAATGTTTTGAAAAATACTGTTAGATTTTAAGAGGAAAAAAATAATGTAATGGCAGAAAGTTAAAGCAAACATTTGTAAAGGTATAATTTAAAAGCATATATTTTGTTAAATTTATTCTTTAGAAAATAGCATGCTATCTTTTATGAAACCTAGTCACACTTTTGAAGAAGTTGATTGATTTATCTCAAAACACTACTGAAAAGAATCAGTGAATGGTGACATTTTCCTGGAATCCCTGATTAACAGTATCATTTTCTCAGCCATTCACTCATCCACAAACACTGAGTTCTTCCTGTGTGCCTGCCGTGCCACATGGGTTTAGTATGCTATAGTTTTTTTTTTTTTTTTTTTGAGACAGGGTCTCGCTTTGTAGTTTAGGCTGGCTCTGAGCTCACTATGTAGCCAAGCAAGCCTCAAACTCAGCAATCCTCCTGCCTCTGCCTCCCGAGTGTTGGGATTACAGGCGTGAGCCACCATGCCCGGCACTGTGGTATGCGGTATTGATGGCTGGTGGGCGTGAGTCTCCATGCCCAACGTTGTATGTGGTTATCGGGGATCGAATTCAGGACCTTGCGCTCGCGAGCCAGGCGCCGGAACCACTGAGCTAACCCTCTGGCCCAAGTATGCTATAGTTTTGACACGTAGAGGACATAGAAATGAATAGGAAACTTAGTCCATAAAGAACTTAACTTCATTTGATGTGAAGTGCTTTTTTAACTGCTTAGTTCAATGTTTAAAGAAAAAAAGGAGGAGCAGAAAGCTGGGTGTAAAGGTGGAAGAAGGAACAACTAGAGATTTATCTACTGTTCTTAAGGTGATAAATTTTTCCAGTGACATCCATAATGATTGTTTTGGAAAACTTGATTAAACAGTTAATTTTCTTACAGCCTTTGAGTTCACAGCTTCTACTGAGTCGTTTTTAAAGAAAAAAAACACTGCTAGAATATCTTTACTGGTACAGTGTTTTTGTTCCTATACTTGTTATTTTGTTATGAGCATAACACCTGTAAAACATATTTATAAATCATTTCTACATATATTTTGTCAGTTAATCCTTCAAAACAGTAATAAGATTATGGAATTCAGTGCTTATCCAATTTTTATTTTTAAAATAGGTCTTTACTATCTCTTACCATCTTCATAGAACTGAGTTGATGACATGCTGTATTTTTAAAAAAAATTTAATTGAGTTCATTGGAAGGTTTTAGATATAATTGCAATCACATTCAACATTAAAAATTTGGAACTCTACATGATGTATCTCGATTCTCATTTTTCCCATCCTCCCACCCTCCCTACCACTCCAACCTGTATATTCATAAGCTTAGTTTCCAATTTTTTGTTTCTACTATCAAATTTTTTTCTTTCCATTCTTTACTTTGCCCTATCTGCCTTGCCCTTTCCCCTTTGAACATTTTCTTCCTATATTACCATACCTATCATATGTTTGGGGCTTCATTTATACCTTTAGTTTCTTATACTAGAGAAATGATATGGTATTTACACATCTGTGTCTTAACTATTTTACTTATGAGTAGGTCCTTAAGGTATATCCATTTAAGTATAAATATCTCTAATTTATCATTCCTTGTGGCTGAGTAATGCTCCATTTTTTTTTTTTTTTTTTTTTTTTTTGAGACAGGGTCTCGCTTTGTAGTTCAGGCTGGCTCTGAGCTCACTATGTAGTCCAGGCAAGCCTCGAACTCAGCAATCCTCCTGTCTCTGCCTCCCGAGTGCTGGGATTACAGGCGTGAGCCACCACACCCGGCACTGTGGTATGTGGCATTGATGGCTGGTGGGCATGAGTCTCCACGCCCAGCATTGTATGTGGTTACCGGGGATCGAACTCAGGGCCTTGCGCTAGCGAGGCAGGCGCCGGAACCACTGAGCTAATCCTCCGGCCCTGCTCCATTTTCTTTAACTACATCTTCTTTATCCAGTCTCCTGTTGATGGGCATTTGGGCTGTTTCCAAGGTTTAGCTATTACAGAACTCTGCACAAAATTTTTTGGGTTTTTCTTTACAGTGTTTCATGTCATCAACAAATAATGCCAGTTTAGCTTCTTTCCTTCCTATCTTTATTCCCTTTATTTCCTTCTCTTGTGTAATTGCTGTGGCTAATGTTCCCAGAACTATATTAGACAAGAGAGGTGACAGTGGACATCCTTGTCTTAAGCTTTCAATAATAATAAAATTGCATTTTTTAATGGAAAAGGTAGTAAAACCTTTTTTCAAAGAACATTGGACACCCTGGTAATTTTAGGTTCTGAATATTCAGATGTTCGTCAACATTTATCCAGTGTATCTAAAAAAGTCACATAATTCTTCCAGGATAGCAAAGTAAGGACATCATAATAAGCAGAAGTACTCTTGTATCTACTCCTGTGTGAGTTGGGGCATGGCTTGAGCAGGTGGCAGGAATGCCGTGCAGTTCTGGAGACCTGCTCTGCTGACCGATGCGCGTGAGGGGCTCCCAGCGGCACTGTTCTCAAAATGCGTCTGTGGTGCCTGTGCTGAGCTGCTGGTCACCTGGTGTCTCGCTCAGAGGTGATGGTGGAGAGTCCATGAACCTGACTGAAGACAGATGAGAAGCCTGAAAGAGACTTTTCACTTTTTTGTGTATTACAAAGTTATTTTTTATCTTCCTATTACTTTCAATGAAATGTTCATTATCGCCCTATATTACATTAATTGAATTTTTCTGTGAGAAAATGTCAGTGTAAATAGAATTTCTGATTATTTTGTGACTTGAAATTGAGTTTAAATGAGAATTCAGCATGTATTGGTATTGTGTTAGAATACAGTATTTTGTAATATGCCAAATTTCAAACTCCTAAGCTTTCACATTATGTATCAGAAATGTGTCAAAACACAGAACTTCTTTCCACAAACATTTTACATAACTACAGTTACTTCTATTAATAATTTTTATTCTTTACATCTTTTCCTTGAACTCCTTATGAAATCTTTCAGTATTTACAAAGATATTTTCATGCTTTAATAGAAAGGAATGTATTTGTCTGTATTGTATTGACTGCTGTTAAGCCTTATGATGTCAGAAGTTGACTTATCTAAACTTAGGCCAGTTACTTAAGACAATACATATTTTTAAATCATAAATTTAACTAGTGTAAAATTTTATAAATGGAATGCAAAATTAACTATATGTAGCAAGCTCTGACACATCCGATAGAAAATTTGGTGTAGTTTGAAATCTTCTCAGGCTGCGGAAGATGAGAAGGGGGAGGAGGAGGAACAGGATAGGTGGGAGTTAGGCTTTGAAACCGGGTCTAGTTGCACATGTCTGTAGTCCCAGCACCCTGGAGGGCTGAGGCAGGAGGTCTATAAATCCAAGCCCTGCCTAGGGAACTTAGAGCCTGTCTCAGAAACTGGAGGAAAAAATGAAATGGGGACATAGTTCAGTGCAAAAGTCCTGGATTCAATTTCCAGAACTGGGGGCCAAGGGCAATTGGAGCTTAGGACCTCATTTCTGTTATTTATTTGATGTATGAATTTCGACATTACTTAAACTTTCTGGACCACAGCTTCCTGATCTACAACCAAGGATTGAAATATTATTATTATTATTATTATTATTATTATTATTATTATTATTATTATTTTTGAGACAGTGTCCGCTTTGTAGTTCAGGCTGGCCCTGAGCTCTCTGTGTAACCCAGGCAAGCCTCAAACTCAGCAATCCTCCTGCCTCTGCCTCCTGAGTGATGCAATTACAGGCATCAGGCACCATGCCTGGCTAAAGTATTATTTCTGATACCGACTTCATAGTACTGAGAGAATTTCATGAAATAATTTATGAAGTTTTTAACACTGTTAAGTTTAAGTTGCCAATTGCTCATAAAATGATAGCTACTACTATTATTAACACGTCTGCACTACAAAATTGCTTTGTGATTAGAAACTATTTTTCCAACATTTTTGGGTGATTTTGCAAGAGTTTTTAGAATAGTAAGTACTTACAACAAAAATGAGAAGAAAATTTATGTGATGATACTTCAAGCTTTTTGTCAATTTTTAGTGCATCTAGTGCATTAGTTTCTTTTTTTTTTTTTTGCTTTTGAGACAGGGTCTTGCTTTGTAGTTCAGGCTGGCCCTGAGCTCACTATGGTGCCCATGCAAGCCGCCGCTAACTCAGCAATTCTCCTGTCTCTGCCTCCCGAGTGCTGGGATTACAGGCGTGAGCCACCACGCCTGGCATTGTGGTATGCGGTGTTGATTGCTGGTGGGCGTGAGTCTCCATGCCCAACATTCTATGTGGTTACCAGGGATTGAACTCAGGACCTTGCGCTTGCGAGGCAGGCACCGGAACCACTGAGCTAACCCTCCGGCCCTAGTTTCTTAAGATTATCTTTCACAGATGAAAGGAGCCAGTACATACATGTATTTTAGTTAAGGATCACCTTCCATGCTGACTTGTGTAGTAAAGTGGGAACGCACAAACTCTTCTTATTCTACTGTCCACTGCACATCTGTAAGTTGGTGCCTCTCTCATGTCATAGGCTTCTGTGACTTCATTCTAGAACCAAGGATACTCCAGCGCTGCTTTCAAAGCGGGACCCTAACAATAGTATTGCGTATCTGTCACACAACTTTGGGGTGGCAAGTAGAAAGTGAAAATGAAACAAAACTCTTTTCTTCATGAAGAAAGTCAGTACTATATTCAGCTCATACTTAAGTGGCAGCTTTGTGGTTGATTTAATATTCTTTGTCTTTTGGAACCTCATAGTAAAATAGGTAAAGTGTTAACATAATAACAAAATAAAGGAATGCCTGAGATGAAACAGTTTATCTAGTTATAACCTAATTGTACACTGAGTTGTCTTTACGCAGAGGGTTCATGTCTTATAAAATTAATGTAGATTTTTTTTGAGTCAGGGTCTTGCTGTGTACTCCAGGCTGGTCCTGAAGTGATTATAGCCTAGGTTGGCTCTGAATTCACAGCTGACCCTCCTGGCTGAACCTCCTGGCGTTACAGGTGTGCACCACCAGGCTTGGCTTGAGGCATGTCTATTTCAGAAGCTGTGTTAGCTGGGCGGACACAGGAGTGTTAGTTTCCTTATTTGTCTTTTGATAGCTGTGTGCAGCCCTTCCCATTCCTTTATTCTTGTTCCTAATACCTCTCTGCTATCAAAAAGCTTTTAATTTCTTGGGCCCAGTGGTCATGTTTTCCAGTTGCTGTTCTGAAGAGTTATGTGGTGGTGGGCCTGACAGTACAAAGTAGGAGGGGTAGAAAGGACATTATTTTAATGCAGAATGAGTAATTTTAATTCCTGTTACAGAAACTCTGCTGTTAGCAGCAAGTAATAGGAATGATGAAAACGAAAATCCTGGTCTTGCCTCTGCTTCTGTTGATACAATGTCCTTATATACCTTTGTTAGTGATTGGGTCATAGGGCCTGATGCTCACCAGTGGACCTGGGAGGTGAAGCCTGATCAGAGGACATGGGTCACCAGAGGTGTGGCCTGCAAGGGTTTACCTCCTCTCTGTTCGCCCTTCTTGCTCTCTGCTTCCTGCCACCGTGGCATGAGCGGTTCCTCCTCTCCTCTGCTGCCCTTTCTTGGAGCCACCCAACTGTGGGTGGAAACTCTATACCCTGTAAGCCAAAGTGAACCTTTCCTCCTTTAAAGTGTGCAAGTTAGGTATTGGGTCTCAGCAGTGAGAAAGTGACTAAGACAGTGCTTCCATTCTCACCCCCACACACCTGGAATTTGGTTCTGTGCACCATCCCATCCCCCTCTTGCCTCTCCCATCTGCCCTCTGCCTCGCCTCAGTGCCCTGCTCCAGGAGTAAGTCCACTGGCTCTTGGAAATCTCATCTCTGAGGCCGTTAGAGCACCGTTCCCAAGTTGCAGGAGTCTCTTCCCTGTGGACAGTGGGCGTAGCGCCACGGAACTCTCGGTGTTGTCTCCAGGGCTTTGTAGGTCCCAGTGTACCTGAAGCCGCTGGAAGAATCCTGGGTCATTAACCTAAGTGATGGTGGAGAATTGCTCGTTTTTGACATGTCACTTTTGTGTGTATTTAACAGTGTAGGTCTGGAAGGTTTATTTTGTAGGGAAAATATTTCAAGTTTTAGAGCGAATGAGCTGTTGAAATCAGAAGCCATCTATCTTAGCAGCAACCAAATTAAAGTTCAAATTCTCAGTTGCTCAACTGTAAGACATGCATGATCATATATGTGCAGTCACTTGGCTTTTCTTGGTAAAGGAGCTCTGCAGTAGCTGCCCTTCCAAGGTGGTTATGGGATTAAGTGAAAATATCTGTAACAATGGACAGTAAAATACAAAGCCCTGTGTTAAAGGAATGCTACCTTTTAGTGTTAATGCTCAGTGTCAGCTCGTGCTCACTGGGGATGCATCATCCAGAGATAAGCTCAGCGTGGATATTACAGTGTTGTATGTGGTCAGTCCTGTGGGACATCAATTATAGGTGATCAGGGAGCTCAACAAAGAGTAGCTATCATCTGAAAAGGGAGAGTAGGAAAACTCTGGAGGAAGGAGCTCCTGATGTGAGACAGAAGGGCCAAGAAAGACCAAGGCTGGTAAAGAAGGAAGAAAGGAAAGACTACACTGCAAGTTGGAGTGGCCTGAGGCCCAGGGAGTGTGATACATTCAGAGGCTGCGTCTCTGCCCAGACCTCCCTGTGCGAACCCAGCCTCGTCTGACCTGGGAAGCGCGGCAGGGTCAGGCCGGTTAGTCCTTGGGGGGGAGGATGCTGCGGACAGAGCCGCAAGTGCGATGGGACCTCGAGCTGGCCATGGCAGCTGCCTGATTTCACTGTCGGGACCAGAGGCAGTGAGACTGCACAGGAATCAGTGATTTGAGAGACAGGATTATTCTGAAACTACTTGTGGCCATTTCCTGATTGTTAGATGCATAATTCGAAATTTTGCCATTACACATTTTTAAGTTCAGATGGTAAATTGCCCGCCTCAAAGTGTTATTGCAGTGATTATTTGAAATATTTGCATATCTGATGTGTAACACATACTGTTACCAGCAGTTTTTATTGCTATTCTGGAAGTTGGTATAGTCACATTTTCCTCTCAGTACTCAATAATATTCTGTTCTAAGTTAATACTGTGTAATCACCAGGTCTCTTCTGTTATAATGTACAGTGATACCTCAATTCATGAACTTAATTTGGTTCACAGTTGTGGGGAAAATGGCACCATTCATGTTCGTGCGAAAAGATGACCATGGTCATGTGCATCACCTGATGTAGAGTTGGCAAACAAAAACAAAATTTTGCCAAATGCTTCTGATTGCAAACCTGAATTGTTAGCCAGCACAAGTGTTTATGAACTGAGGTAGTACTGTAACCATAAAAATAGAAGTTTTGAATGAATTTTAAAGATGAATTAGCTCATAGTTTGTTGTTATTGTTTCTGGGTTAAGAAACTAAGCCAGTTATATCACATGGGTGGGATGCATCCATGAATAGTCACGCAAGCTGGGCCGTGCACCAGCCTCTTTCCATTCCAGGGTGCTGTCTCTCGGTCTTGAGGTAATTAGCCCCAAACTACCCTGAGACATTATTATGGCATTGGGCACAATTTCAAGCAGAAACTATAACTAAGTGTAGAAATTGCCCTTTGGGCAGAGTATCAGGGAGCAGATATGATCAAGCCATGCTATTACATGTGTGGAAAAGCCAGAGTGCAGCCTGTTCCTCTGTATAGTCAGTATACACCAGTACAGCCGCACAGTGCATCATAAAAAGAAGTGTCTTCCTCTCCTGCCCTCTGGGGAAACTGCTCCTAAGCAACAACAAGAAGTAATAAGAAATGGGCTCTGAGGAACTGGGTAATTCATAAATGTATCATTACTTTACCATTAAGAATTCCTTATGCAGACAAATCTCTTTCTGTTTATTTGGCTTTCTTCATTAAAACATAAAAATAGATTATCATAGTACTTATCAGTGTTTGGAAAGGCTCCCTGAGGAGTTAGAATTTTAGCTGATACCTAAGGCTCATTAAAATAAATAGGAGGAGATGAAGTAGAGGGTGCAGGAGAAGAGCTTCCCACCCAGGAAACAGGTCCATGCCCTGAGGGGCGGAGCATGATCTGGCCTAAGAACTGAAAGGCTTACGGAATTTCTGAAACCGAAGAAGCTAATACAAAACACGAGGCCTGCTCATGAGAATGGTGAAGGTGATTAATAGGTATCATCAAAGAAACCGGGGAAAGACACGAACCTCATCCACAGAGTAGTTTGCTTTGTGTTAGAATTTTGTTGTCTTTAAAGACTTGCCTTAAAAAAACTACTTAAAACTATACACTTGTCTATTAGGTGGAGTTATACTAGGATTTAGTCAGTTTAAACATGTATTTTTATACTTTCATACTTCTCATTTACCTTACTTTCTGTATTGTCTCAGTGAACTGATATATTTTGAGTGTTGGGGTCTTGCGATCCGGGATGTTTGCTGTTGAACAGTCGGAGATGACAGAGCAAATCTCACCCTTCCTTTTGGCTGAGGACGTGTGTGGGCGTGTGAGCTGCAGCTGCACCACGGGTTTCTTGGCGGTGGAGACAGGGCAGTTCTCGCTGTAGTTCATGGTGACTGGGAAGACGCTTGAGAGTGAAAAAGCTGTTTCGAATGTGTTAAGATTCAGCGGAACACACCCAGGCCTGGGCCTTTGGCTCTTTCCTTCATTTAGTTAGCTCCGTGGAGTCAGCAGCCTCAGGCCCGTGAACAGGCCCTATGACAAGAATGTAAAAGCCAGTCAGGCCTTCCGCTCGTTATAAAATCCCTACTTACCACATGTAATTTTTAAGTGGAGTTTTTTTAATTGTTTGAGATTTACTTTTTTTCCTCTAAAGAAGACAATGAAAAAGCAGATTGTGAAAACCTAGGGTTGCGTGCAAATATCAATTGAGAATTTTCTGTAGCTTATCTTCTCTCAAATCTGTTTATATACAGATGGATTCTCAGATCTGCTTTTATTGCTCACTTGTTTTTTTCATTCCCCTATTTCCTCTTGTGTGGTCTTTCAGGGCTTTTATTGTTCGAAATCCTCAAATTAAATGCAGACAATATGGAATTTTTCATTTTTCAAACACACTCTCATCATTTCCTTTGGATAAGTTCATTATTACCTTTATACTCTCCAAACAAAACCCTCAGAATTGCTTCCAGGGTCTAACTGCTCCCTTGTGTCTTTCCTGTTTCTGAGTGATATTCTTTCAGAGTAGTGTCGAGTTGGGTTCTGCCAGTCAAATCCAGCCTTGTTATTTACTCTGTTGGTCTCATTAACTACTCAGTTTGTCTTCAAAACGTAGGGTCATGTTAGTGGCCTTAAAAGTTTTATGTCTCTTTTTAAAACCTAAATTTAAAAAACACTTAAGAAGGACTTATTTCAAAATGAATGCCCTGAGAAATAAATGTTATCACTGTGTCCCTTGTTCAGTTCCAGTCTCCTAGAATCTGCTAATACTATCTTTGCTCTTTTATGTGATGCACTTCTAAGATCATCTGGATTCCCTATTGGTCTATTTTCCTGGCTTCATTTTCCCCTTAGGTGCACAATTGTTACATCTGTCTACTATTACATTAGCTACATTTAAATGTCTAAAAACAAAACTTTGGATCAACATCATTTGCTTCTACTAGCTTCCACGGTCTCTTCATACTTAGGTTTTTCTACTTCACTTAATGGCATCTGTCGTGCTAGTTTTCTATTATAGTATGAAATAACTGAGATAAATCAGCTCCCAGTGCAGAAAGTTTATTCCGGCTCACAATTTTGTCCCATCCGAGATCCGATGTACACATTGCTTTTAGTCATGTGGTCGGGGCAGCACATCATGGCTGGAGCTAAGCCTTCTATCTCCTGGACAGGAGGTGAAAGAGAAAGGAGAAGAGACCAGGGTCTCTGTGAGGGCGCCTCCCAGATGAGCTAACCGTCCTGTTCTGCCCTCACTCCTAAAGGCTCTATTGTCTTTCCCTAGTACCATGGGCGGGGGACCAAACCTTTCTGTGAGCCTTTGGCGTACATTCCAGATCCACGCTGTTCTGCTTCTGTACTTTTGCGTTTCCTCTGTACACCAGTCCCCATCCACTCATCTACCATCTTATTAGCAGTATCCCCAGAACATATCTGGAGTCTGGCCACTATGCCCCTCTTCTCTATTATGGTCACAGTCCAAAGCAGTAACTTTTTTGCCCAAGAAGTTAGTAAAGAAGGGCCTCCTGGTTTTCCTCGTTTCCCCTGCAGTTCATTCTTACAGGGAAGAATGATATTTTAAAAAGAGATTACTCCCTTCTTCTTGTTGAAATTAAAAAAAACAAAATCTAGAGTTTTTTTTTTAATCTTTGATGAGATGGCCTCTGACTTTGCACATCTCAGGCACATTGATTTATTCATTTCTGAAGGCTTTTATACCCCAATTGGACTTTTTTTCTCTTACATCCTCAGAATATGCTCCCTGAACTTCTAATGTCAACTCCTCAGGGATGTTTATCCTGACATCTTTCTTTTCCTTTTCCTTCTTTTCTTTGTGGTGCTGGGGATGAAACCCAGGGCTTCATGCATGCTAGAGAAGCACAGTACCACTGATCCATCTAGTTAGACTGGAGCTTAGACTGGGGCCTAATCATAAGGTTTGTTGCTTGGGTGGGTGGCTTGGTGCAGAACTGAATAAGTATGTGCCTGGTAAGTTTTCTGCGACCAGGGAAATGGTGAAATATTTCATGCTTTACAAACTTTGTAATAATACTTATTTTAGAATTAGTTATGATAGTGCTTTTCATGTTAATACTTGTCCTAATGCTTTTATGTGTATGTCTTCTGTTATAGATTATAAGCCTTTAAGAGTAGGAGGTATGTCTCATTGTTTTTAGCTTGTCATAGTCTGCTCAAAACCATTTTAGTACTTACTATTGATTAAATTGAATTGAAAATCCAGTCTAACATCTTAATTTGCTCTAAAGTTATGGCATATGTATTTATTTTAATACTACAGGAGCTATGTTTAAATTACATCTTCCTTTTTTTAATCTCTTACAGTTCATAATTGGACGGTTGAGGATACCATTCAGTGGTTGATAGAATTTGTTGAACTTCCCCAATATGAAAAGAACTTCAGAGACAATAATGTCAAAGGAACAACACTTCCCAGGTGAGTCTTTGTTACCCAGATAGGTTTTTCTGCTCATAGACATTGATATACTAAATGTCGTTTTTCAGGGCAGAATCCACAAGTTACTTCTGTGGCTGTTGGTACCAGAGAAATATTATAAATATATCTATCCGGGCCAGAGATTTAGCTCAGTGGTTCTGGCACCTGCCTCGCAAGCGCAAGGTCCTGAGTTCAATCCTGGTAACCACATACAATGTTGGGCGTGGTGACTCACACCCACCAGCAATCAATACCACATACCACAGTGCCGGGTATGGTGGCTCATGCCTGTAATCCCAGCACTTGGGAGGCAGAGGCAGGAGGATTGCTGAGTTCCAGGCTTGCCTGGGCTACATAGTGAGCTGAGGGCCAGCCTGAACTACAAAGCGAGACCCTCTCTCAAAAAAAAAAAAAAATTAATTATATCTGTCCTTTGATCTTTAAGGTATGTATTTTCAAGTTTTATTCAGTTTTTCTTTTCTGCATAGCCAGGCCTCTTAACCATTTATCTCCAAGGGAAATAATTTTTAGAATTACAAGGTGGGTTGACTGTATCCTTCTTGGGTAATATAAAAGGTTCAACCTTTGCCGGGCGTGGTGGCTCATGCCTGTAATCCCAGCACTCAGGAGGCAGAGACAGGAGGATTACTGAGTTCGAGGCTTGCCTGGACTACATAGTGAGCTCAGAGCCAGCCTGAACTACAAAAGTGAGACCCTGTCTAAAAAAAAAAAGGTTCAACCTTTGACCACCCGGTAAAGGTAAGGAAAACTAACTGAGAAAAACTAACTCACTTGATACCGATCCTTTTCCATGAAGACACATATTTTAATGGGGTGAGGTACAGAGCTTTTCTTCATTGGTACTTTTTTTTTTTTTGAGACAGGGTCTCACTTTGTAGTTCAGGCTGGCCCTCAGCTCACTATGTAGCCCAGGCAAGCCTGGAACTCAGCAATCCTCCTGTCTCTGCCTCCTGAGTGCTGGGATTACAGGCGTGAGCCACTACACGGCACTGTGGTATGTGGCATTGATTGCTGGTGGGCGTGAGTCACCATGCCCAGCATTGTATGCGGTCACCGCGATAGAACTCAGGACCTTGCGATTGCGAGGCAGGCACTGGAACCACTGAGCTAAATCTCTGGCCCCTAAATTAATTTTTTAATTGAGAAATAACTCACAGAGACTATGACTAATTGGTTGTCATTAAAAAGTACCAATGAAGCTCCAGAACCACTGAGCTAAATCTCCGGCCCCTAAATTAATTTTTTAATTGAGAAATAACTCACAGAGACTATGACTAATTGGTTGTCATTAAAAAGTACCAATGAAGGGCTGGAGATTTAGCTCAGTGGTTCTAACGCCTGCCTCACAAGCGCAAGGTCCTGAGTTTGATCCCGGTAACCACATACAATGCTGGGCCTGGTGACACATACCCACCAGCAATCAATACCACATACCACAGTGCTGGGCGTGGTGGCTCATGCCTGTAATCCCAGCACTCAGGAGGCAGAGGCAGGAGGATTGCTGAGTTCGAGGCTTGCCTGGGCTACATAGTGAGCAGCTCAGGGCCAGCCTGAATTACAAAGCAAGACCTTGTCTCAAAAAAAAAAAAAAAAATGAATTTAGTAAACAAAAATAGTAGCAACAATTTTAAAATTATGTTACATAAATACTTCATATTTTACTTAAACTTCACTCTTAAAATGAAGTGTATATTTTACAGGCTAAAAAATACCAAGTCAGATGTATATAAATTGTACCAATAAAGAATTCAATTAAAAAAAATACCAATAAAGAATTCAATTAAAAAAAAAGAAAATAAAAGAGCATGTATAAAGGGGGGAGGAGGGGGGAGTGGGTAGGGATATGGGTAAAAATGAGAATTAACTTGTGGCATATACTGGTACAAATTTCCCAATGTTATATGTGATTTTGAGATGTATATAAATTGTACCAATAAAGAATTCAATTTAAAAAAAAAATACCGGGCCGGAGGGTTAGCTCAGTGGTTCCAGTGCCTGCCTTGCAAGCGCAAGGACCTGAGTTCGATCCCCGGTAACCACATATAATGCTGGGCGTGGTGGCTCACGCCTGTAATCCCAGCA
>PVIC010009443.1:0-45454 GCA_004025085.1 Thryonomys swinderianus
TCCTTCTCTCCTTCCCTCTGACGGGAGGGGAGACGGGGACACAGATCAAGCCACGTGCCTTTGTTCAATCTGACTTCCTACCATTTTTTCTTTCTTTTTTCTTGTTTCACCGCGTTCAACCCAAGTTAAAACTGGGCGCCTCAAAGAAAGCCTGCCAATGAACGTAACAGGCCAGGACGCCAAAACGCGGGCACAGGAGTCGGGATCTTTCCTGCACCAGGGCAGTGGGTGGCGCGGGGGTGGGGCGCGCCGGAGGTCACGCAGGCCAGGAGTCGTCTTCAGGGCGGGCGCGACCCGCATCGCAGCACAGAACCTGAGCCGCGCTCCCGGCCAAGTTAGGAGGCGGGAGGGCGGTGCTCTCGCTCTGAGGGACAGAACCCCGGGCGCGGGCCGGCCCGGTTTCCCGTCCCCGGACGAGCCCTTCCCTGGCCGGAATCCCCGCAGCCCTCCGCTGCATAAAACACTGCGCGGCCTCCCGGGAGTTTTTGAAATTCTGACGGAGGCTGTTTTACCCTTTGTTTCGTCTCAGGGTCAGACACAGCCCAGTCGTTGGAACTGGGGGCGCCAGGACTCTCGGTCTGACCTGCGATCCTCCCTGTATTGGGGGTCTGGGATGCCACCGGGTTTTCTCCATCTCCGACATGTGGGGGCAAACAAAACCACACACGACCTGAGAAGTGGAGAAGTTCAGGAGCCTTCCAGTTTTTCTTTTCTTCTTCCTTCTTCTTTCTTTCTTTTTTAACTGTTGGATTTAAACGCGCCAGAGGGGGTGGGCGGTCACCTGGAGACTGCGCCGCTCCGGCGGGCACAGGCGGTGCCCGAGGTCGTCCGGGTCGCGCTCCCGAGCCGGATCCCTGGAGGTGACGGCCGCCCCTCCCGCGCTAGGGGGCCGAGGGCTTTGTGCCTGGGGCCAGGGCTCCGGAATTGCGCTCGGAAACCGTCTGGGGTGCTCCAGCCCGGCCGACGTTTCCCGAGCTCAGCGCCCCAGCTTCAGATCGCCCTCAGTGGCATCGAACACTTCCTGGGCGAACCCAGAACTCTTCCCCAGACGGTCTGAGAGGGGCCCGGAAAAGACAGAAATGGTACAGAAAGCTCACCAAAGCAGATGGGGAAAACCCAGGTTTAAGAAGACTGCAAAAGAAAGCGAAATAAAGGGTTTTTGTTTGTTTGTTTAAATGCCACTTTTTGTGTGTTTAGCCTTAGGGTTAAACAACACTTGCGGCACCATTACGCATATAATATCCCCCTATCCACCAGCTAGTGAAACGGAGTTTTTTTTTTTAATCTTCTGAGCCTCTTTTCCTGAAAAATTATCCCAATCTTGTCCTCCTCGTGGCTTTCCCACCCCACGCACACCGCCGAGCACAGGGGACACCTCTCTATAGGAACGTTTTTCATCTTCGGCAGTTTCAACCCAAGCCATGGAGAATCGTAATAAATTACTTTCCGGAACAATATAAGTGACGCTGTAAGGCTGGGCTGTCTGGCGCAGGTTTGGCTCCCAAGCGAGCTCTAGTGCCTCCTTCTTCCCCTGACTCTGTGGACTCCAGCCCCCCACCCATTCAGGTGACACCACCCCCGCCTCGTTCCCGACCCGGGAAGACCGGCCTTATTCACAGAAACTTTTCTCAGAGCCTCTTCTAAATTGAAAAACGCAGAGCCAGGGATTTAGCTCAGTGTTTCCTGCACCTGCCTTGCCAGTGCAAGGTCCCGAGTTCGATCCCTCGTACCAAAAATAAATATTTAAAATGCATTGAAAAATGTAGTGCTTTTCTTAGAAGATAATAACCAAGACTTCAGAGTTCACTCCCGTGAATGGCGGACAGCTTCTCGTCATTACGTGATAAGATCCTCCAGCTCAGGTTCTCCATATCGCGTCCAAATAACTTCGAACGGCAGGATACGAGATTGTGTCTTGGTAGATCAGCGACCTCATCACACGACAATAATGATTTGATTATCCAAAACCAAACGCACTGACTTCGCGAATGCGCAGTGATATAAACTGAGACTTATGAATTAAAATTTGACTTCTGTGCTAGGAACTAGGCATGTCAGGTGCCATTAAGCTTCTGTAATGTGGATGGAGAATCTAGGTCCCGGACTATGCGTTTGTATTGACATATAATAAGGCAGCTTTCACTATCAAAGCATGTGCGTAATGTTTTTTTTTTTTTAAGAGAATGCCCAGAGGTGACCTGTGAGGTCTGCATAACAAATGAATTAACTGTCGCTCTTTTGCCCGCTGGGCTGTAAGATTTCCAAGGAGTGACTGGGTCAGTGGCTACTTTATTGCGAAGGTTTGGAAGTCCCGCGGCAATGAGTCCTCAAAGAACGCGTTTCGCTCTAGAAGCACAATGTAAAGAAAGTGCTATGAGATCTCAGTCTCAGCAAAATATTCACAAGGAGGAAATTGAGAAAGTTTAGTGAGCCCGATCTAAAAAGAAAAAAAAGAAAAAGAAACCTAGTGCTTTGATCTCCTCGGAATTGTTATTACAGTCTTAAAATAGCCAAATCCCTGGTCGGAAAAGAAAAAAAAAAAAAAACCCTACGGATTAAGTAAGTATTTATCCCAGGAGAATAATTACTTGTTTGACCCGAAGTCATTCATTCCTGAAATACTAAATTAAACTGCTAAGATTTTTTTTTTCTTTAACCGCGTCTCGGACTGTGCCCGGTTCACATCACGCGGCCACGCAGAGGGAGCTCCGCCGATGCGCCCGGGCGTCACGCGGGTGACGGCGGCTCCGCGAGGCGCGTGGCTTTGGGATTGAGAAGGCGACGTGTGCCCCCAGTCACCAGTGGGAAGGTACTTAGGGCTAAGGCCGCAGGTGGCCGGGGTGCCCGGGAAAGGGAAGCCGGCCTCCTCCTCCCAGAACCGCTGCAGGGAAGGTGGCTCCGCGGTCACGGAAGATTCAGCCCCGCGCCCAGGCGCGCTCGAGGAAGCGGCCGCGCAGTCCCCGGGCGTGTCCCGGGAGCCCGTCTGATCCGCTCGCTGCAGCCGGACTTCCGCCCTCCGGACCTCCCGGCCCGGAGCCGCGGCCACGCTCTGGGGCCAGCGGGTTGCCGCGGGCCGCGGCACTTCCGAGCCGGCTGACACCCCGACCGAGGCGTGACCCCAGGCGCGCGGGCCGCGGCAGCCCGGGCGGGGACCGTCCCCGGAGGAGCCTCGCGGCGGGTGCGGCCGGCACCGCCGGGGCGCGGGACCCCCGCCCGGCCCCGAGGCCCGCGGCCCCGCGCCCTCCCCGGGAACCGGGAAGTGAGCGCGCCGGGGCCGCCGCCTCACTCCGGCTTTCAGTTTTCCTTGAAGCCTCTGGTTACTGTTTAACATCCCCACCCACGTTTCAGTTTGTTTAGGGAATCGATCGGACGGCGAGAGGCCGCTGCCCTGTCGCCATTGAGCAAAGCTAATATTCTCCCAGCATATGGTCTAAAATCTTCTCAGAGATCGGGCACAAACAAACCCCAAAACCACCCCGGCCAGGTCCTCCGGCCTCCCCTCCCGGGCCTCCCTCAACCGCCCGCTTTCCGCAAACTTCCCGGACGGGGAAAGGGCCGCGGGGAGCGCAGCCGCCGGGTGGGTGGGGACCCCGCCGCCGCCGCCGCCGGGTGCTGGGTGCCGCGGGGGCGGATCGCGACGCGGGAGCTCCGGCAGCGGCGCCCCAGGTGAGTGACCGGCCGGTGGAGCGCCGGGCCGGGACCGCCCTTGGCGCGGGGCGGACGGCGCGGGGGCGGGACGCGGGGCGCTCCTGCGGCGCTGGAAACCGCCCGGTTTGTTTTGGTGCAGAGAAAGCTTCAGCACCGGTTCGCGTCACGTGACTCCAGGACTCTTAGGGGGTCTTGGTGCAGTTTGGGGTTCTTTTGAACCCAGCACAAGGCTGAGACCCACGACGGTCCCTGGACCTTGCAGGTGTGTGGGGGAGGTGCCTTACCCTGGCCTTGCTCAAGTCCACTTCCATCGCTTCTTGGAGGGAACCCTGTGGGGATGGTCCTCTTCCGGTGACGCTGTCGGGCCGTCTGCATTATTTAGGTCACCCCACCCCTTCGGGGACAAGACTACTTTGGGAAGCCTGGATAAGCCACCTGCAAGTTAAGCTTTAACCATCCTGTATCTAACGGGAGTGAGTTGGCACGTGATATAACCTTAGAAGGGAGTGTAGCAGTTCACACCTGATGCTCTGTACTTTTAAGGTTGCATGAAAATCGAGTCAAAGCCCTCTTCTCAGACGCGTGAAGTAATCTTGGAGGCTAAGGTCTAAAGACTACAGAATGCTGAAACCCAAAACTTCACGGGGTGTCCTTGTAAACTAAACACTTTGATGATAGCTGTGTGCTCTGTTTTTTTGTTTACGTTACTTTCTCCTGTTTCTGGTCATTTAAAATTTAATCTCTCTCCGTGTATATTTTTTTTTTCTTCACTGAATGAGTCCTCCGCCTCATACTAGTCTTCCTGGTCCCTACCCTGGCATCACACCTCTGCTGTCCTGTCCAGGGGCACACTCTCTCACCTCGATCTTGTGTTTGAAGTCAGTGCCCCCCCACCCCCGGGTTTGGCGTCTCCCTAGGATTTTGTGAGGAGTAGGAAGAGGCAGAGAAGGAGGAGGCAGGGAGTGCTGGTAAATTACTTCTCACTTGTCAGAACAGAGTGGAAATTGAGAGCCATTTGTCTTGTCCTTTTCGCTTCTCTTTTTCTCTTAGGTCTTACTTATTAGGCCTACAAATTCAGGAGTTTTCCCAAAGTCCTTTACAAAGATATGACCCTTTTTCTAAAATGTGTCTGTTAAGATCTTACAGGTATTTTATTCTGCAGTTGTGGTTACAAACAAATTGGAAAACTGTGTTGCTAAGTTTTCACTTACACTATCCGTTATGCACATGACTTGATATTTGAGTGCCTCAGTCATTTGGACAATCTTTATTATTTGTATGAATTTCAGAAGTATTCCTAGCTTATAAAAACATAAAAATTTTAGTACCTTATCAAATGAATCTCTTTCTCCATTCCACTTCTCTTGATGTTTGAATTTGTGGTCCTCCAGTCTCCACGTGCGTATCATAGAAAGTTCTTTCATTGTTTGAAAAATTGAGTAATATTTCACATTAGGCTAGTGTACTGAAATTTCTTTTTCATTCCGTGTTTTCCAGTTAATTCTGTCAGTATGTGCAGATCTTTTTTCTAGTGGTCTGTTCAATGTAGCCAGTCAGTGTCCCCCTGATATTCTGTTGATTTCTTCAGTTTCTTATTGCGATACATGATATTGTGATTGTCCTTTCATGGGCTCCATTGGAGTCTTATTCTAAGAAAGTTGCTGACTCAAGGGAAGTTCGCTCTCCAGTTGACAGATACTGCAAAGAACTTTCCTAAGTACTCACAGTGTATTTATACTGCTTGGAACACTCAGTGATAATGATCTCTGTAAAATGTTGCCAATTCGTGGTTGAAAAATGGATTAGTCAAATGTTGGTGTTTAGTACTTGAACCTTATATAAACCAGTCTTGGGCCATCTGACTTATGGTGTTCGAAAATTTTGCTTCAAAAATGGAAAGGAAATGAAATCAATTTGTTAATGTCATTGTATTTTGAGTTTATAAAAGATGGCCCAGAATTTGTTGCCATCTGTCCATGCAGTGAATGATGAGATATTGCTGTGTGATAAGTGAGACTAACTATATTGCAAAAATGTGAAATATTGCAGGTTTAGTAGTTGCTGTTGTGATCTTGTGGTTCTTGATTACTGTTTTTCCATTGTCGTGAAAGAGAACTCACATCCTAGGGATGAAAGCACAATTTTAAAAAGAGGTATCATAGCTTTGGATTCTTTGAAAGGAAGCCTAACAAGTGGGTGTACAGTGCTCCTTTTGACAGTTACTTCTGTACACTGTCCAGGCAGTGGGGGCATGCACCCATTGGTATTGGTCTGCTACTCATGTGTAGACCTAAGGAGCACTTTGAATATGGCTCACTCTTGTGTATGAACAAGCTCCTTAGAACTATACACATACATACCTTTTTGTTTGTTTACATTTTTTGAGATAAAGTTTTCCTAAATTAAAATCACTATGCACCTCAAGCCACCCTCAAACTCAAGACCCTCAGTCCTTAGAATCTCAAGTTCTGGTTTGCAAATGTGCATCAGGACATGTGACACCAATACTTATTTACTACTTAGTGTAGGCTAGGACATGTTTTAGGCAATTTAGATGCATTCCATTTTCCTTTCTATTTCTCATCATGATCCTGTGTAGTTTGTGTTGATATTCCTTGCATTTTACAATTGGGAAACATGAAGCGGAGATTGAGCTCACACATGTACTATGGGATGGAGAGGCAGACTGAACAGCAGACCTGCAGATCTAGGCCAGGAAAGTGGCCGCTGTGGCCCACGTGGTTGTGAGGCCATTATAACATGGGAGTGAGAGCACCTGACTATGGAGAGTGTGAGCTGAGACTCTGACAGCCCTCAGGTCAAACTAGGTCTTTGTGCTTCTGGTCAGTGTTCCCCTGGCCAGGTACTTTTCTAGGTCACAACATGTGAAAGGCCAAGCAAGCCCTTGCTTCTAATGTTTCCTTTATAAGAGCAACACATGTACCTGTCTGGGTACCTCTGCAGCTTTGTGACTCAGTACTATCTTGGCTCTTTTCTTGATACACCTGGGGAGCAGATCTGCCTTATGTCTGTACCCCCTACCTTGTATTTTATTTTATTTTATTTTTTAATTGAATTCTTTATTGGTACATTTTATATACAGTTCACAATTACACTCAACATTGGGGAATTTGTTCCAGTATATGAGAGAAGTTAATTCTCATTTTTACCCATATCCCTACCCACCCACAACCCCCACCCCTTATATACATGTTATTTTTTTTCTTTCTGAATCATATTTATTCTTTCCCCTCATTACATCCCCCTCACCACATTCCCTTTGAATATTTCCTATTTTACAAATCTATCATACATTCTAGAAATCATTTAAATCTACAGGTTCTCATACCAGAAAAAAGATATGGTATTTATATATCTGAGATCTATTTATTTCACTTATTAGTGTGTCCTCAAGGTGTATCCATCTGCACATAAATGAATGAAACCTGTCATTCCTATGGCAGAGTAATACTCCATTTTATCAAAAAACCACATCTTCTTTATCCAGTCTCCAGTTGATGGGCATCTGGGTTGTTTCCAAGATTAGGCTATCACAATCTGAACTGCTATGAACATGAGTGTGCATATGATTTTACAATATGATTCTTTCAATTCCTTTGGGTATATTCTTAACAGCGAAATAGCAGGGTCAAATGGGACCTCTAATCCTAGTTTTCTGAGGAATTTCCACGCTTTTCTCCACAAAGGTTGTACAAGTCTACAATCCCACCAACAGTGGAGAAGGGTTTCTTTCTCCCCACAGCCTCACCAGAATTTATTGCTGGTTGATTTTGAAATAGCGGCCATTCTTTGTGGAGTGAGATGAAATCTCAGTCTTTCACCTGCATCTCTTGAATGACCAGTGATGTTGAGCATTTCTTCATATGCTTCATGGCTGCTTTGACTTCTTCCTCTGAGAAGTGTCTGTTCATTTCAGATGCCCATATTTGAATTGAGTCTTTAAACTTGGGGGGACTGATTTGTTTAAGTTCTTTATACATTATAGATAGTAGCCCTTTGACAAACAGCTAGTAAAGATTTTTCCCATGTTGTTGGTTGTCTTTTAGTGGTGGCAGTGGTTTCTTTTGCTGTGCAGAAACTTTTTAGTAGGATGAGATCCCATTTGTTGATTCTTTCTGCTAGTTCTTATGTATTGAGGTTTTATTCATAAAGTCTCTGCCTAAGCCAATGTCTCCAAGAGTTTAATGCCGGATGTGGTGGCTCACGCCTGTAATCCCAGCACTTGGGAGGCAGAGACAGGAGGATTGCTGAGTTCGCGGTGGCTTGCCTGGGCACCACAGTGAGCTCAGGGCCAGCCTGAACTACAAAGCGAGACCCTGTCTCAAAAAGCAAAAAAAAGAAAAAAAAAAGAAAAAAGAGTTTTACCTAATGTGTTTTGCAGCAGCTTTATTGTTTCTGTTTTAATGTTTAAGTCTCAAATCCACTGTGATTTTAGTTTAGTACAGTGTGAAAGGGATAGGTGTAGCTTTAGTTTTTGGCAGGTTGAAGCCCAGTTTTTCCAGCACCATTTGTAAAGAGGCTGTCTTTCCTTCATTGAGGATGTTTGGCTCTTTTGTCAAAGATGAGGTGGGCTGGTGTATCTGGAGTTGTTTCTGAATCTTCTAATCTATTCCACTGGTCCTTGGTTCTGTTACTTTTCCAGTACCATGCAGTTTTTATCACAGTGGCTTTATAGTACATTTTTAAGTTGGGGATTCTAATACCCCCTGCCATGTCCTGGTTGCTTAGAATTGCTTTTGCTGAAACCTTTTACACTTAGATCAGGAATGAGACAGGATGTCCACTGTCACCACTCTTATTCAATATAGTGCTGGAAACATTAGCCATAGCAATTAGGCAAGACAAAGAAATAAAAGGAATAAAGATAGGTAAGGAAGAAGTTAAACTGTCATTATTTGCCAATGATATTCTCTATATAGAGGATCCTAAAAACTCAACCAAAAGACTGCTAGGCTTAATTGCCAAATTTAGTAGTGTAGCTGGATACAATGTCAACACTCAAAAATCAACAGCCTTTGTCTACACAAACAACAGACTCACTGAAAGAGAAATTGGGAAGTCAATCCCTTTCATAATAGCAACCAGAAAAAATGAAATATTTAGGAATCAATCTAACAAAGTAGGTGAAAGACCTTTACTCTGAAAACTACAGGACTCTGAAAAAGAGATAGAAGAGAATATCAGAAAATGGAAAGACATCCCTCGTTCCTGGGTACGGAGAACCAACATTGTCAAAATGGCTGTACTCCCACAACTACTGTAGAGATTCAGTGCAATTCCAATTGAAATTCCATCACCATACTGCACAGAGCTAGAGAAAATAATCCAAAAATTCATCTGGAATCCTACCTTGTATTTTAAATCGTGGTGACAGAGTATGCCCTTTAAGTGGCAGATTTATGTGGTAGTGTCTGATTCTGTGCTCCCGTGCACACCTTTCTTTTGATCAAGATGGTTTTCTGGAGAATGTCTAAGGAGTTCATTTTTATTCTTTTTTGCATACTTGTAATCTTGGGCAATAGCAAGGACTGTGAGGATGAAAGCTCCATGGACAGGTGCATGGTGTATAAGCCCAGAGCAGGCTTTGTTGTCTGAGGAAGAGTTTGCACTTTGCCCTTTTATTTACTAGAGTGTAAGTGTATTTGTGTAAGTTCACTCTTTGAAAATCAGTTTTCTTATTTTTAAAATGCATGGAATTATAGTTGTTTATCATAGAATTGCTTTGATACTAAGATATGCTAATATATGGAAGAGCATTAGAATGATCCTCACATATCTTGAATGCCCAGCATGTGTTCTATTCTGCCTTTGTTATGATAGAATTCATTTAAAACACTGCTTGACTTATAATAAATTTTTAATAACTGTTAGTATTTTTATTGACATGGCCTCTCAAGATTATTATATTTATATAAACAATGCACTTATGACTTTAAGAATTTATGGGCCCTTGGAAAGCTGGCCAACCACTCTGATAGGCCTAGGATGTACAACAATGAAGAAGACAGACTGTCTCTGTCTTCACGGAGCTTTTAGCTCTGCAATGTAGAGAAAAATCACCCTAAGTGTAGTACAGTGGCTTAAATGTGAGCTTTGTATTTGTTAAAGTATGCAAATTATAGTTAAATCGTCTGCTAGTAATGTGTTCCATTGTTTTCCATGTTACTTAATATTCTGTCCTTTAATTTAACAGTCTAAAATGAGAATAGTCCTTGCTTTCAAAGTCATCAGTAGATGAATTTTTATATCATTTAGATCAAACATTTCAGTTGTTGAACTTTAGGTACTTCTTCTAAACTTTGTTCCAGTGTAAAAGAATGACATTTAGGTATATAAGAAAAAGCTAACATTGATATGTAGACAGTATTTTGCCAGTTTACAAGTGTTAATTGATATTTTGGACCTGATAATTTAATTTCTAAAGATTCTTTGAATCTTTTAATGTTGTTCCTAAAGGCATGCATACTTGATATGTTGCTTCTGCAGCCCAAAGGTTATAGAATCTATAATTTTTTGAGGATTTTAGCACTTTCTCATTCCTGATGTCATGACAATATGTTTCAAATAGGCATTATGCATATTAATTCAGCAGGAATTAAGTTATAGGGATTGTACCAGGTATCTAGAAGACAAACAAGGATAAAGCAGTTTCCTCCTCCTCAAACACAAATAGTCTCCTTAGATGACAAACACACAATGGTCTGGAACACATACGTGTAAGGTGATCATTGGCATAAATAACAGCACAGAAGACACAGAAGCACAAAGGACACTGCAGTGTAAATAGGCCTCAGAGGTTTCATAGAAGAGGTAATCCTTTTCTGATTAGAATTGGAGAAGCAGGGAAGAGTCAGGAGGCACTTGAGGCCACACAGATCGCACTTAGGTAAGAGCTGCAGCAAGACGAAGTGTGTAAGGAGTGCTGCCCACAGGCGGTGGTGGTGAAGGTGGCTGAGAGGGACCTTGGTCGCCTTTGGCTTGGCAATAGGGAGTTTGCAGATCTTTCAGGAGATTCGTTGTTTGGAACGATTGGTTAGCAGCACTTTGGAGGACAGTTTTAAGAGTGAGAGACAAATGAGAGGGGAGAGTAGGAATCTTTCACAACAGGACGGTGGTAAGAAACAAAGGAAGTGCACAGGGTCTAGAGACATTTTGAAAGTCTTTTAACTGAGTCTGAAGAATATGGGAAAAGAGGGAACCCGAGGGGTTGCAGCCGAACTCTTACAACACATTCTTTAAGATTTTACAGGTGGCTTTCATTCCACCAGCCTTTATAGATTTATAGTCTTTCTGTGTTTCTTCTCTCCTCTTCTTTTGGGCATTCTCTCTGTCTCTCTCTCTTTTATCCCCCCTCCCTTGTCTTTCTTCTTGTTTTGTAGTGCTGCAGACCTGGGGCTGTCATAATGAACTATATCCTGAACCCTTTGGTTTTTTGAGACAAGGTATCACTAAGTCACTAGGTTGCACAAGCAAGGCTCAGACCTGTGATCAGCATCCCATAGTTCTGGGATGAGAGACGTGTGTTGCCATAGCTAGGTGTAGTTTTATTTTTACAAGCTGTTCATGCTCTAAAGTTTGCCTTAAATAGATGTGTCAAAACTGAAGTTTTTGTAGTTAGTTGAGCACATAGGTAGGAAAAGTGTTGTGTACCTATTTTTGGCTAATTTTCTGCAGATAATTATTATTTTAATGCAAATTTTCACAGCCACCATTCTTTAGTCCTAGTCCTACTGGCCACCAGTCAGGGCTGAGGGTACAGAGTAGTATGCTAAACAAACAAACAAACAAAAACAATCCTTGTCTTTTCCCTCCATTTGAAACCATTTTTTAACTTTTAATGCCCTTGGTGTAAAATTTACATGTCTTCATTTCACTAGATATTTCTACACTTGATCTTAGCTAAAAGACCAAAAAGTGATCACTAGATATTTCTAATGTAGCCTGTGTTTTCTACTCCAAGACTCATCTGTTTCTGCTTGGGATCCCTTCGTATTCAGGTAGAATAACTGTTTTGTTGTTATTCTTCAAAGGAACTACCCTCTTTGCCTTCAATGTGCTGTTTTTACAAGTTGGGGTACTCTTCCCCACCGCCATTTTGTTTCACCTACCTCCATACATCCAACCCAATTTCTATTTATCCTTCAAATACCACTTTTAAAATCTTTCCTGACTTCCTGTCCCGATATACCAACTTAATTTTGTCTTATTCTTTCTCTGTCATCATACTTCCCAACTTCATCATACACTGAGGTTGTGTGTTTGGTGATCCTTTATTGACTGATAAGTTTCTGAGATCAAAGGGTATTGTTAAATACAAATACAGTGGTACAAGTCTATAATGCAACCTCCTCAGAGCCTGTGGAAAACAATTCTAAATTTAAGTGCAGCCTGGGTAATCACAGAATTAGTGAGACTTTGTATCAAAATAAAAAATAAAACACATCTAAAATGAGAAAAGGTCTGTAGATGTATCTCAGTGTGAAGGCTCTGGGTTCAATCCTCAGCACCAAGAAGGGGGTAAAAAAGAAAAAGGATTAATGATCCCCCCCTTTCTTTTTATTCAGTTGGGCATTTTGTTTGAATGGAGTGAGGGTTTTGTGTGCTGAATGAGTAGAATGGAGAAAGGAAATGGAATACTAATAATAGAATTAAAACATTTATTAAGAACCTTCTTTTCTTTTCTTTTTTTTTTTTTTTTTTGAGACAGGGTCTCGCTTTGTAGTTTGGGCTGGCTCTGAGCTCACTATGTAGCCGAGGCAAGCTTTGAACTCAGCAATCCTCCTGCCTCTGCCTCCCGAGTGCTGGGATTACAGGCATGAGCCACCACGCCAGGCAGTGTGATATGTGGTATTGATGGCTGGTGGGCGTGAGTCTCCACGCCCAGCATTGTATGTGGTTTCCGGGGATCGATCTCAGGGCCTTGTGCTTGCGAGGCAGGCACCGGAACCACTGAGCTAATCCTCCGGCCCAAGAACCTTATTTTCAAACACTTCATTCAATATTGTCAAAGCATTGTTAACACAATGGCTAAGCAATGATTTTCTCCTAAGGCTCTCTTGTCTGTTTGGGTGTTCTACAACATGGTTATTCTCTGTGATAATTGTAATGCTCGGTACTTTGGAAGTATGATGGAAACCTAGTGCAAGGTCCACTAACTTTTCAAGTTTATTGATGTATAATTTATATTCATTAGAAGCCACTCTTATATAAACATGCCAATAAATTTTGACAAGTTTATATACCACAGTCAAAATAGAGAACATATTTTTACCCCTGTTTCTCAGATTTCCTGGGCTGTTTGCCATCAGGTTCTGTACTGTTCTGTGGGAAACAGTTGATCTGATTTCTGTTTCAACTATTGCCTTTTGCAGAGTAATATATAAGTGGACTTACATAGTGAGTAGGCTTTTGTGTCTTTTCTTTTTAAATTTAGCATAATCACTTTGAAATTTACTTATCTTTTGTCATCAGAAAAGTCCCAGACATATAAAATAAAACTGACATATAATTGAGTATATATAACAAGTGTAGAATTTGAAAAAAAAGGTTCATATATGTAGATGTACTTGAAACTACTACCACAATAAAGAGTGAATATATCAAAAGTGCTGATACTTTCTTTAAATTCTTTTGTAAGTCTCTTTCCTAGCTAGGTTGGTGGCACACTCCTGTAATCCCAGCTACTCCGGGAATCCAAAATTGGAGGCTCCATTCAGCCGTTTGGCAAGATCTTGTCTCTTAATGAAAATTGGAAAGGGCTGGGATATAGGTCAGTGGCAAGGCCCTGAGTGCAATCTCCAGCACCATAAGCAAGACGCAGCACAACAAAATCAAAACCTTCTTTGTGGTTCCTACTGTCCCCACCCCCACCTGGAGACAAATCACTGACTTCTTCCCAACCCCGTAAATTAGTTTGCATTTTCCAGAATTTTATATTCATGGGAATGGGACTCCTTTGTGCCTTGTTTACTTTTCTCATTATATTTTGAGAGTCATTGTTCTTACTGCATGTTCAGTTTTTAAATATTTGGCATGTTTTTGCTGAATAGCACAGCATTGCATAGATACTGCATAATTTCTCTATTCAGCTGTTGGGGAGCACTTGCTTTGCTTCAGTCTTTGGCTATCATAAATAAAACTGCTGTGAACATTGTTGTACAAAGTCTTTCTGTGAACATGGACTTCCATTCATCTCATATACTTCCCTAGGAGTAGAATGGCTGGGTCTGGCGGAAGAAACTGTCATGTTCAGTTCCAGAGTAGTATACCATCTAGAGTTCTCCTAGTAATTTTTGAGAGTCCCAGTTTCTTCATATCCTTACCAACTCTTGGGACGATCATTCTGTAGATTTAAAATAATCTGTATCAATGTAATGTTAATTTGTGTTTCCCTCATGGTTGACAGTGCTGAACATCTTTGCATGAACTTAGGCAACATTTGAGAATTTTCTCTCCTGAATTTTTCTTCAAAACCTGTGTACCTCTCCCTCATTTAATTGACATGTCTTTTTATTACTAGGTTGTAAGAGATGTGCCTTTGTGAGATATGGAATTTGAAAATATTTTCTTATATGAATTTTCATACAAAGGGTAAGATATGACCGAGAGAAAGGAACTAAATGATAACATAGCCATAAATGGAAAGAGCATATACAAATTTTAAAAAGTTGGTTAATGGAGCCCTGATATGTAGTAACATAGGAAAAGATAGTAGAAAGCCAATTCACCAAAATAAAAAGAAATCCAAGTGTAAAGACTTTTTTGTGTTGTGTTATGAAATTTATCCTCTTTTTTTTCATGAGTACTAATAGTTAAAAAATGTCCACGCAGTAATAATATTGGTGCTAATAATTGAGCTTTACACATTAGAGAATTATTTAAAATTGAGTCAATATTAAATATAGGTTTTGAACCAATGTTTTATCACTGGGAGAGAGAGAGAGACAGAGAGAGAGAGAGACAGAGACAGAGACAGAGACCGAGACCAAGACAGAGACAAGTTTTGAATATGAGGAAAGAGTGGCAGCTGAAATGGCATGCTAACAGTCAGGAAGCCACTATCTCAGTAGAGCAAGGGACTGTCTGAGGTTTGGCAAAAGGTGCAATAGGCTTTGATAAATATGGGGTAGATAGCTTTGAAAATGATAATCAACAGTTATAATTTGATGGTTGACAAATTCCTATATTCCAGAGAATATTCTGTATTCTATGAATTTTCTTCAAGTTCTCCTTTATTTTTCAATTGATTTGCATTTCTTTTTTTAATTTAAATTAATTTGACTCTTATAAGACTGCTGTTTCAAACACAGTTGTTTGATGTAATGTATTCTGTTTCTATTTTCCTGCTCATGTCCCTGACTTTTCTCCATAGCTTCACCATGAAACTTGTACCTCAGGCCAATGGCAGCAACAGGAGTTAAGTTACCTGCCGAGTGGCTTCATGATTGAGAACCAGCTTTGCTTCCTCTCCTCCCTGCCCTCTTCCCTTCACTTGGAAATTGTAAAGTGTTTTCATTTCTTCCTGTTTCACCGTTTTCATCCATTTGAACCATCTTGTGTTCTTTTCATACTTAAAAAAAGGAAAGAAAAACCAAGACTGTAATTAATCCAAAGTAATTGAAATCATCGTACTGTCAAGTGTGGGCCTTGTCTTTACCAAAATGTTGTCTTACCAAAGCTAAGAAGTGACTTGGTGATTGATTATGTTTAGCATGCTCATACTCATTATGGATTTGCACATCTTTTGTGAAATTATTTCAAGATTGTTTTATGAACTCTGTAAATATTGTACAGAAGGCCCATGCAAATCTAGCACGACACTTGCCACTTTCTCACAGTTTAATCTGGCAAGCCAAAGTTAAAAAGCACTTTTGCAAAATAATCCTCAAATTCAAACTACTTAGATAATTTGGGGCAGTGAAAACAAAAGAAAACAAACACATGCAGGCTCAGAATCTTGTGGACTTGATTTAAGTCTGTGGAGCTTTGGGCATATTGGTCAATTTACCTAAGCATCCTCTTGCTCATTTGTGATGCCCTGTGAGACTGAGATAACATTTATTCAGCATAAAATCTGGCACATGGCAAACACTTGAAAAGAAATATTGTGATTATTTGCTATCTTGACTACTTATATTCACATTTCTATGTACTTACCCTTGTACCTGTTTATTTGATACCCCCCCCCACACGCACACTACCACTACTATTATCACTAACCTACAAGTAGTTAAGGATTATTAAACGGTTTTTGTGTGCTGGGCATTAAGGGCATTGTGTATGTTAAATCACCTATAATAACTGTATGGTGTAAACTATTGTCAGCTCCATTATGCAATTGGAAACTGAGTCAGACCTTCCATAGCCATTTTCAGCATTAACTATGAATCAAGTTCCTTAAGTCAAAAAGCCCCTGTATTCTCTTCCTTTAGGTTAATATTTAAGATGCCCTGTTCTGTTAAGCTTATCTCATTTTCTTTATTTTTTTTTTTTGGAGACAGGGTCTCACTTTGTAGTTCAGACTGGCCCTGGCTCACTATGTAGCCCAGACAAGACTCAAACTCAGCAATCCTCCTGTCTCTGCTTCCCAAGTGCTGGGATGACAGGCGTGAGCCACCACGCCTGGCACTGTGGTATCAGGATCCTAACTCAGGACCTTGAATGAGGCAGCTGCTAGAACCACTGAGCTAAATCTCTGGCTCAAGTTTATCTCATTTTCAAAGTAGCTTTTAAAGCTAAAACAAACAAGATTATTTTACTGTCCTCTTTTCTTTGTGTACTATTGAAGCATGAGATTGATTCCACCAGACTCATTTGAGTGTCTAATAGGGTAAAATTATTCATTTGATAGTTTATATATGAACAAAAATATGACAGATTGACTTGAGAAACATTAGCATAGATTGTAAAACCTTGACCTTAAACTTTTTAAATTGATATCAATTTACTATACTAGAAATAAAAAGTTATAATTGTTCTATATTTGATGAAATTAAAGTTGAAATTTATGGTGTGGATTTTAAGAATTTAGTTTTACATAGTGAATTGAAGCATTTTGAGTTTTTAGTTAATTATAATTCTATATATACTGCTGTTTTGTCAGGAATTGCAAGTAAGAAATTTCTTGATTAGTAATCAAGTAACTTCTTAGGAAGCAACTTCTACAACTTAAAATGCCTGAAATAATTTTGTTTGCTTGTTTTTTTTCTTTTGTTTTGTTTGTTTTTTGAGATAGGGTCTCATTGTGTAGTCCAGTCTGGTTTTAAACCCAGAGGGATTTTCCTACCTCACCCTCCCAAACACTGGGATTAAAGGTGTGTGCCATGGTGCCAGGCATGAGTGGAGTATTTTAAAAGCCATTTTTCTTAGTTTATTTAGAGAACATTTTCTTGGACAAATACATTTGCTACTTGAGAGTGTCCTAATTATGGTTATACTAAACAGGAAATATGAGCATATTTGTACTTAGCATATGTAGTATATATTGAACTATGTTCTATTATCATTTGGCTTGTGATTTTTTTTTGACAGGTCTTGCTTTGTAGTTCCAGCTGTCCCTGAGCTCAGCAGGTAGCCCAGGCAAGCCTCGAACTCACAGCAATCCTCCTGCCTCTGCCACCTGAATGCTGAGCCACTATGCCTGGCATTGTGGTATGTGGTTACCAGGGATCAAACTTAGGACCTTGAGCTTGCAAGGCAGATGCCAGAACCACTGAGCTAAATTCCTCGTCCCTGCCTTACGAATTTTAGTTGTCATTTTTTTCTGTTTATGCATGGATTCCCAGAAAATTAAAACATATAACTTACAAAGTTATAATTATCTAAATGGAAGATATTTTAAATATACCTTCTCAGAAAGAAACATTCAAATTGTGTGGGAGAACAAATAGTTCTATATGCATAACCCCGTTGTACACATATTTATATAGCATTTAGGGCTGGGATCATACTGGACGACATTGTAGTTTTCTACAATGCTTTTTTTTTTTAACGACAGGGTCTCGCTTTGTAGTTCAGGCTGGCCCTGAGCTCACTATGTAGCCCAGGCAAGCCTCGGACTCAGCAATCCTCCTGTCTCTGCCTCCCAAGTTCTGGGATGACAGGCGTGAGCCACCATACCCAGCATTTATGGTGTGTGGTACTGATTGCTGGTGAGCGTGAGTCACCACGCCCGGTAATGTTGTGTGTAGTTACTGGGAATCGAACCAGGGATCTTGTACTCGCTAGGCAGTCCCTGGAACCACTGGCCCTGCTTTCTTTCTTTCTTTTTTTTTTTTTTTTTTTTTTTTTAGTTTTTTTCTTGAAACAGGGACAATACACAGAACTCATCTTAAAAATACATTTTTCCTACATAAAAATAAAAGATGAATTTTAAAAATTTAGGTGTATGAATTAGTGTGCCGGGGCTGTCGTAGCATAATTCCCCGGGCTGGGCATCTTACACAGCACAAGTTCGGTTTCTCACAGTTGTAGAATATGCACCTCCAAGGCAGAGGTGTCAGCAGACCTGGTTCTTTTGGAGGCTCTAGGTCACTTGCCCTGGCCGGCTTCTCACGGTCTCTTCCCACGGGCAGCCATGGGCCCGTGAGTCCTCTGGGTCCTAGTCTCACTTTATCAGGACATTAGTCACACTGGATTAGGGTGCATATGACCTCACTCTTCCTTAATTGTGTCTGTAATAGCACTCTCTGCACACAAAGTCATATTTTAAGGTTAGGAGTTAGGTTGGGGGGTTAGGACTTCAACATATAATTTGGCTCTAGGGTGAGGGGAGACACACAATTCAGCCTATAACTGTAGAGTAACAATAAAGTGATTTGGCCTCATGATACTATTAGATATTCTAGCTTTATTATGATTTACAAATATATTTTAGACTGTATATTCAGTGGATCCAGTGCAAATATTTAGAACCCAAACCCTTTATGTTCAATTTGGAGGATCTCCTTTTCTCTCAACACTCACCCTGACACATATCTCCTTTGTTACTGGCTTAGTGTATTTTCTTTTTGACTAGTCCATTGGGCTAGGTCCAAAGGCAAAACTGAACTGGCGTAAGGATGTTATCTAGAGTTGTGGATGGCATATAAAGAAAGACTGTCCTGTGAAAAGTCTACAGATGATTTATTTTTTAAAAAATTATATCTATAGTCTGCTACTTATGTGCACATTATTATTTTTGCACATTGGGCTTGTCATAAATGCTGCATTGTCTGATCAGGCAGCAGTAGAGGGAAGTTCTGTGAGGGCATACATTTGTGTCACTGAGAGTACCCCGAGGTAGAGCAAATGGGGGGTGTAGATCAAAGGTAGAATGCTTGCCTACCATGTGTGGGGCCTTGGGTTTGAGCCCCAACTCTGGGAGGGAATGCTTCCCCAAAATTGAAAGAGAGAAAGTTTGTGTGTGTGAGAGAGAGAGAGAGAGAAAGAGAGAGACAGAGACAGAGACAGAAAGAGACAGAGAAACAGAGAGAGAGAGAGAGAGAGAGAGAGAGAGAGAGAGAGAGAGAGAGAGAGAGGGAGTGAGAGACAGAAAATGAATAAGAACATCAGTGCTAATGTTAGGTAATGTAAGCAAGACAGTGACTGTGTCTCCGTCTTAGAGAAACATTTTGAATGTCTTTCTTTCTGGTTTCTTCTGTCTGCTGGGCCCAGGTCATAGTACAGGGATTCACGTGTCACCTTAAATTGTAAAGGTAGAGTTTAAGTAAAAAGTGTTGAATCCACACGATGATCACTCAGAAACTGCTAAATTTTATTCCTCTCAGGAAAAGGATTATAGTAAACTACTGTTTGGGCAAACAGCTAAAATTCAGTTGTAAATCCAGTGCCCAAGAATGCTGTTCACAGCAGCATCTCCTCTGCCCTGATTAAAAGAGGTAAACAAACACGTGCAGCCTGGAAGTCACAAAGGGCAGTCTCTGTGTTTGAAGTTATGCATTAAACGTACTGCTTCAGTTTCCCAGGTAGAATCCTAACAACCCCGGTTGCAGTAAAAGCTCCATGACTCACTCTTGCAAACACCAGTTTGGCCAACAGTGCAGATAATTGCAAATCACAGGTGTTTGAAGCAATGAGCTCACTTCACTGAGCCTGTTTAAAACTAGTTTATCAGTTGGGTTATAACTTTAGTCATGTTGCAATAAATATTTTAGGAACAGCACTTCATTGCTTTAGAGAAAATTATCAAATCCTGGTACAGACGCTTAGCCAGCAAGGAATAGGCTCTGTGACTGAACTTCCCAAATCCTTGGCAAGAAATTGATCTTTTAAAATTCTTATTTATTTATTTATTTATTTATTTTCTTGAGACAGAGTCTTGCTTTGTAGTTCAGGCTGGCCCTGAGCTCACTATGTAGCCCAGGCAAACCTCGAACTCAGCAATCCTCCTGCCTCTGCCTCCCGAGTACTGGGATGAGAGGTGTGAGCCACTACGCCCAGCATTGTTGTATGTGGTTACTGGGGATTGAACTCAGGACCTTGCACTTGCGAGGCAGGTGCCAGAACCACTGAGCTAACCCTCTGGCCCACCTTTTTTTATTCTTGAGTTGCTCATCTGTATTGCAACATAGGATGTTACCATACTTTCATAGGTTTCCTAAAAGCTAATTGAACAACACAAATAAGATGCCACACACTATCATATCTGGTACTTTTAGTTGCTTATATAAATGGAGATTTTTTTTCTTCTCTATGATTTTCATCCTTCTGTGATATTAGAAACGGGTACTAAAAATGAGACCTTTTAAAATTTTTCTCTTAATCCAAAACACCTGGAGATTTCTTCATTATCTCTCTTTTCTTTATATATCCTGTTTGTTGGTGAATTAAATATTTGCCAATATTACCTATGAATGAGCTCAGGCTTTGAAATTAACTTTTCTTCTACCACCACCACATTATCTAAGTAGAATTACTCATTACCTGGATAGTGGCAGTAGTCTATTAACTGCTCACTATTTCCATAAACATCTCTCTTCCATGGTGCCCTCTGAGGATAAGCATGAACATGTCATCCTGACTTTTTAAATCGAATTCTTTATTGGTGCCTTTTATATACACATCACTATCACACTCAAAATTGGGAATTTGTACCAGTGTAGGACATGAGTTAACTCTCATTTTTACCCATTTCCCTACCCACCTTACAACCCCCACCCCCAATATACATGTGCCTTCTTTTTTTTAAGATTATATTTTTTCTTTCCCCTCATTACTTTCCCCTACCATTTCCCTTTGAATATTTCCTATTTCACAAAATCTATCATACATTCTAGAACTCATTTACATCTTCAGATTTTCATACCAGAGAAAATATATGGTATTTACATATCTGTGACCTACTTATTTCACTTATGAATGTATCCCCAAGGTGTGTCCATGTGAGTATAAATGACACAATCAGCCTCACTTTTAAAGCCATTCAGCTGGTTTTCCATCGTCCAGGGAACGTGGTTCTAACTCTGTTTTGTGCCAGTGAGGCAGCTGCTGCTACTGCAGCCTCTGCCATCTCTAGCTCCTACCTCTTGTGATTCCCCTTTACTGATTAGACTCAGATCATATCCTGGTTTTCTCAATACTCTAAAAAAGCCAAATTACTTGAAATCCCAGAACCTTAATCTTTTCCGCTCAAGACCGTCTGAATTTACTCCTACCTGCCACACACACACACACACACACACACACACACACACACACACACACACACACAAGCAGCTCCTCATCCTGTATCGTTAATTTCTACGAGCTTCTTCTAATTTGCACATCTCTCATTCTATATTTATTGATCGTGGTGAGAGCCAAGAGGGCCCACTGGGCTGGGAGGTAGCTGAAGCATTAAGAAGTTTCTAGAAAGGTATAAAACAAAGGATAGGAGAGCAAAAGTCAAAAGGAAATTTGGATAAAATTTTAACAGTGTAAAAAAGTCTGACAGTGTAATCCCAGCACTCAGGAGGCAGAGACAGGAGGATTGCTGAGTTTAAGGCTTGCCTGGGCTACATAGTGAACTCAGGGCCAGCCTGAACTGCAAAGCGAGACACTGTCTTAAAAAAAAAAAAGAGTCTAACAGATTCTTTGTTCCAGATATAACTGGAAAAACACTTTTGTCATTGTTTTGAGACAGGATTTTGCTTTGTAGTTTAGTCTGGCCTTAAACTCAGTGTGTAATCCAGGTTGACCTCAAACTTACAGTAATCTTCCTGCTTCAGCCTTCAGAGTTCTGTACTGGGATCCCAATGTGGGCTACCAGGCTTCCTGAGGGATAAGAAAATTCATTATTAAAATAAAAGCTATGAGGTTAATTATTCTAAGGCTAAGTGTAGGAGGGAAATCCAATGAAGTCTTTTAATTTATCAAATCATTTTTCACTGTTACATAGGCTGATTTTAATTTTTTTAATCTTTAAAGTTTTTTACCATCTGAAAAAGTTCTCTCAGGACTTGGGATGTAACTCATTGGTGTAATGCTTGTGCAGTACATTCAAGGCCTGGGTTCAAGCTGCAGCACTGCAAACAGTGTTGGCTTGCTCCCTAGACAGATTAATTTCACATGTTATCGTGTAGCTGTACACATCAGTGGTTTGTTCTTTGTGCCTTTCCTGCAGGATGTCAGTGGATGACTATACAGCGTTATCACACTTACTGTTGATGTTCCCTGGACTTGTTTTCCAGTTTTTAGTTATTCATTTTATAAACACAGTTGACACTGAACATAGTTACTTCTGTTGGGTTTGTTCCCAGGAGTAGATATAGTAGGTCATCAGGGATATATAGCTTACATGATATTCACTTGTTAAGGTATAAAGTCTATTTTAAATATAAATATCAATATTTCTCTGTTGCAAATTGGTGAATATTAATACTATTCAAAAAGGAGATATTAAATTGTTCATAAAGGTGGCATAAGAGTTGAGTGTAGAAACAAAAAAATTCCGACTTTTTTTGATGATCTCTTCTTTTCCTGTAGGAATGTACTGTACATGCAACAGTATAATTATTTACTCCTATAAATGTGTTCCTTAGTTGTTAAAGTTTTATGCTCCTCGTCGTTTTGGTTATGAACGCCCTCGGCCTCCAATCTTCCAATGCTCGTTTTGTTGGTTCCAGGCAGAGTTGTATCTCCCGTGGGGGTCTTCAGGTTTCCCCAGTGTCCTTGTCGTCTTCGTGGTTGGAGAATGCTGAACACACGTTGTTAACCGAGAAACAGCTTCCACTCCTTGGTGTTAACCATGCCCTGCCGTGCCCACGTTAATTGCATGCTGGCTCTGCGTCTAACATAGAATTCATGTAGTCAAGTAGGCACACGCAACTCTACAGACCTGTACTTAGCTGTACTTTGGTGAGCAACAGACTGAGAGCATCCTTTTCATTTAAGGAAGGTTCTGAGAACATAACTTTGTAAAAATTTAAACTGCTATTCTCTTTTTGAGGTCACCTTGTAAGAAAAACTTCTCCACGTTAATGAGAAACTTCCTGTATGTCCTGTCATTTGCTTTGAACCAGGAAGTAAGCTTGGAGGAATTTCTTCAGCAGGGTGGCATGCAGAGTCTCGTAGCAGCTTGTTTGTTAGGGTGTGCCAGTGATGGGTATTTTCTCTCTGAGACGAGCTTCATTATGGCTGTTGTGTGAGGCTTAATGATATTTTTGCTGTACAAAATGATTTTTTACAATACTTACCTTTTGGAGGATAAAGTGTTGTTGAGCGAAACGAGTAGGTAAAGAGAGATAAGGATGGGCTGAGTACCGTGGGGCTCCCAGACGCTGATGATTGAACTTGGTTGATGTGTACTGGGGACTTGGGAGGATTAGAGTCACCCCTTAAAGCTCCTAATGCCACCCTCAGGCTTGTGGCAATAACAAGAGGGAGAACTACAGTGATTAATATTTAATAAAAGACAAAATTCAGATTTCAACATTTTAAATCTTTCTCATGTTGCTCGATGATTTTATTTTTGGAACAAGTTGTGAGTGGTCAAAGACACTACAATTACAAGTGAGGTAATAATAAGTACATTTATGGCAGTTTTATCTATAATTTACAGCATATCATATATTGGCTGTTTGAGCTTTTTGTTCTTGATATTGGGGATTGAATCTAAAGCCTCCCAGGAGCCTACATTCCCAGCCCTTTTTATTTTTTATTTTTTTAATTTTCAGACAAGATCTTACTAGGGGCCAAGTGGCCCTCCCTGGGTCCAAACTTGGGATCCTCTTGCGCCAGCTTCCTAGAGTGCTAGAATTAGACGGTGCTCACCAGAGGATACCTCCTCATGCTGTGATGTGTGTTGTGATGTTGGGCACCTACCGTCACAGGCAGGGAGGCTCTCACTGCTGAATGAGGTGTGCGGCAAGAACATTTTGGCTTGTAGCTGAGCACCTGGCCTATGTTGTACACCTTGAGAAAAACTTTTGCACGAATGATTATATTGCTGAAATAGGTTAAAATTTCGAAGCATATGTTTCTTTGACTTAGATAAGGGTACTGAGAAAATATTAAAAAATAAATATAACAATCCTACAAATGTATGTGTACATATGCATAGCATAAAAAGTAGCTCATATTTTATTAATTGAAATGAACTCTGAGAACACCTTAAGCCAGAAGCCCCTCTCTAGATATGTGTCCCAGGCAAATGAGAGAACACATGTACCAAAGTATGAACGAGGAAAACATTATTTGATAGAAGTCAACAAACCACATCAACGCCCATCAGCAGTGCAATGAGTAAAACATTTGTGTTCTCACACTGGAAGACTACATTGCAATGAGAAAAGATAAACTAGTAGATACATAAGAGCAATGTTCATTCTCAGGCATATAACAAATTAGCAAATCAGAGGATATATTGAATGTGTTTCTTTTTATATCAGATAAAAACTAGAAAATCTAGATACATTTTTAATATAATGAATAAGTATTACTATTACTTATGTTAAGGCTAGGGATAATGATTCAAGCCTCAGTTTAACACTAGTTTTTGGGTGCATATCTGACAGATGTTAGATAGTTGGAGAGAGGTACTAATGGGATGTTCATAAACTCACAAGTTTTCTCCTTAGTGATATTCCTTGGTATTTCATTTATGTATGTATGTATGTATTTATTTATTTTGAGACAGGGTCTCGCTTTGTAGTTCAGGCTGGCTCTCACCTCACTATTTAGCCCAGGCAAGCCTCGAACTCAGCAATCCTCCTGTCTCTGCCTCCCGAGTGCTAGGATTAGAGGTGTGAGCCACCACACCCAGCACTACATTTATTATTTTTATATGCTTCCACTTCTAATATATTCTACAGTGAAAAAGGAAATAAACTATTTCTTATGTTTTAGCTAATGTCCTTATGTTCATGGAGCTTTGGGCTAGGGTAAAGGTAGACATCAATTTAGTAATTGTACCTCTTCCAAGTTTACTGAATGAGATGTGGTACTACAAGAGTGTGCAGTGGGCGTATGGTCTAGTCAAAAAAGGGGAGAGAGAGCTTCGCCAAAAAGTATGACTTCTTGTGATAGTTAATAGGGAGTGGAAACTAACATGGAAAAAAAGAAAAAAAGAGAATATTCCTTGACATATGAAAAGTCTTGTGGCACAGGAATGAACATGGTGACTGTGAACCTAATGCCTCCCAAAGTAATGGAGTTGTGTGAAGAATATTAGTAAGATGCATGAATCTTGTACTATGAATCTTGTAGATAATGTTATAATAAATGACATTTTTGCCTTTCTCCAGAGCCATAAGAAACTATGGATATATTTTGTTGCATTTTGTTTCTTGAAGTCTTGCTATGACATGCAGTCTGGCCTTGAAATCAGCATTACCTAGGCTGGCCTCAAAATCACTATCCTGTGTCAGCCTCCTAAGTGCTGAGATAACAGGCATGTGCACCAGTCTCTATGCCATGGAAATATTTTAAATAGGGAGTTAATTGAAACAGATTCACATTTTGAAGCTATTCTTGCGACTGCAGCTGAACAGCCTAATTGTTGGGAGCAAAGGTGGTTGTTGTACAAGTCAAGAGGCATATCACCCAAACTCATGCAAAGATATTGCTAGAGGAGTTGAGAAGCGGTATATTAAATGCAGAGAGCTTATGAGGGGAAAATGCAAACGACTCGATAATTAATTGTGTATGGCAAATGTGCAAAAGACTCCATAATTTCTACTTATCTAGCTTCATAAATGGATAGCTGGTGATACCCTTCAAAGAGGGAGAATAGAGGAAGAAAACCTCAGGTTAAAGGTTCATTCTTTACTAGATCTGTACATATATTATTTGTGACCTTTACAGTATCTCTGAGAACAAATACTCGTAGAACTCATGTTGACTCTTTCAAAAGTATGTTTCTATAGTGTTCATTTGTTTCCTGAAGAAAAGAATCGTCAAAATACCGTTCAACCATATTTTTCACATTTTTTATAGACTAGAGACAGAGCATATAAATTTAAAGGAAGTCTTTATTTCAGTCTTTCTCTCTCCCATTTCAATTTCTGACCAATTCCCTTTCCTTTCACCATAGGAAATCTCTTATTTACATACAATATAGTGGAAGACGACTGGTTCTTTGTTGATCACATAATGAAACTAGTGATATCTAGTACTACTCTTCTGGGATTACTGACAGTCTCAGTACTTCAGAAATGTATGAGGGTAGCTGTGTTTCGTTTCCTTTGAAGAATGAAGGCTGATGGGTCCACAAGTCTGTGTGCAAGAATGAAGGAGAAACTCAAGTCATTTGTAGGATAATGGATATATCACGAGAATATAATGTTAAGTGGAATAAATCACACAGACCAGCTTAAATATCACATGCTTTCTCTTATGGGAAAACCCAAAATATAAACAGAGAGCAAAGTAAAAATACATAGTGAGAAAAACAGACCTTTTGCAAAAGAAGAGGTGACCTTTAGAAGAAGGAAGTGGGAGGGAATGGAAGAGGATGGAAAAAAAGTTAAGCTGTGCTATGTACAATACCTACTCCATACAATGAGTGCAATCATGTAAGCCAATATTCACTAAAATAGAAATTGAAAAATAAAATGAAGGCCTACTTGGTAATATTTCATTGTTTCTTTGGGTTCAGAAATCCATGGTTATTACTTCTTTTAATTTCAGACAGTGTGATAGAGTTATGCTTAGAAAATCTTCCCATTAGGAAAAAACAAAAACAAAAATGAAAAAACTCTCCCAAATTGCGCACAGAGTACATATGCTTAAAGAATTAGTTAATTGTGTCTATGCGTGGGAGGGAAAGTAACGAGAAGTTTCATAGTTCACGAACCCTATGAAATCACAGATCAAGAGAAAGAAGCAAGCCCTGAAATACATGTCTTCCCTACAGGTATATGGTAATCTTCATAGTATACAGTCTAAAGTTGAAGAGATCATTTTTTATGAACACAGTCCATTTTGGCTGCAAAGGTTTGCAAACTGAGCTTTTGGGTGTAGTGTGAGAAAAATAAAAGTATCATGTCAAGAAAATTTTTCATCTTGTCTTCATGTAGGTTAGGTTCATTTTACATTTATAACCAACAATATAGATAAATGTGAACTTTCAGTTGAAGTGTCCCCAGGTACTTTGTAGAAATACGCAAAAGTACCGTGAAAGGGGAAACATGCCCGTGCTGCGTTTTGAGTGTGTGTGATGCGGAGGACTAGATCCGTGTTCGGCCCGATAGCAAGTGCTGTAACCGCTAAGCTGCACTCCCAGCACAAAACCCCTGCAAAGCAAGGTCGTAAGTAATTTTCCCAGATAAAATTTCAAAACATATGGTACATTAAAAATTAATCTCTAATAGATTATAGAGCACCGCAGCAAGAGTCTTCAGGAAAAATAAAATGCAGAAGGAGACCTGAAAAAGATTGAACTATTGGGACTTAACACATAGAGGACACAAACTGATTATAGTTAATGTGTTTAAAAATAGTTTACATGGGGCCGGAGATTTAGCTCAGTGGTTTCGGCACCTGCCTCGCAAGTGCAAGGTCCTGAGTTTGATGATCCCGGTAAGGTAACTACATACAATGCTGGGCGTGGTGACTCATGCCCACCAACGATCAATAGCACATACCACATACCACATACCACATACCACATACCACAGTGCCGGGAGTGGTGGCTCACGCCTGTAATCCCAGCACTCAGGAAGCAGAGACAGGAGGATTGCTGAGTTCGAGGCTTGCCTGGGCTACATAGTGAGCTCAGGGCCAGCCTGAACTACAAAGCGAGAACCTGTCTCAAAAAAAGAAAGAAAAAGTTTAGATGGTAATGATGAAAGACCAAAATCTATAAAAGAAAATAGAAGCTGGGCATTGGGCAACTTGTAACCTGAGCATGAGGAAACATAATCAGGAAGGTCACAAGTTCAAGCTTAGGCTAGACAACCTAGTGATGTAGTGAGAGCAGGTCTCCAAAGAAAAGGAGAAAATGCAGGTAGTGAGAAGGCTCTGGGTTCGATCTTCAGTATAGGGGGAAAACGCAAATAGATCCCTGTGAAATTGGACCGGCTGGCATTTTGAAAATAAAATAATAAAAGAAGAATAAAACTCACAACATGGCTTTTATAGTGAAGTAAAATTGCCAAAAAGTGCGTTATTGAAGTTCAAAATAGGTCTAAATAAATTACAGGGAAGTAAAGGAAAGAGATATGATAGGAATGTATAAAAAAGACAAGATATGTGGTATAGAAACAGAAAGGGTAGTTGAAGAACTAGATAGGTGGGAGAGAGAACACAGGTAAGATGATATTCAGTGAGATATGCTTGAAATACTTAAAAACCTGACGAAAGACACTGATCTTCATATTTATTTAAAAATCCTCAGTTACATTATGGTTTTATAATAACCAGAATATGGCTAAATTTCAAAACGCCATGCATTGATTAAAACTGTTGGTCAAGGATAAGAAAAGAGGGGATACAACTTAACATAGAAAAACACAGTAGTACATAGTAGAAATAATTCCAAATATATTAGTAATCAAAATAAATACAAATACTGTAGGCTATGTTTTTCACTTAAAGGAGATTATCTGACAGAAAAAAAAGAGAACAAATTGCAGTTCTATTTCTTATAGAGACTCACCTACATAAAAAAATATAGAAATGTCTATGCTGGGCGTGGTGGCTCACGCCTGTCATCCTAGCACTCGGGAGGCAGAGGCAGGAGGATTGCTGAGTTCGAGGCTTGCCTGGGCTACATAGTGAGCTCAGAGCCAGCCTGAACTACAAAGCGAGACCCTGTCTCAAAAAAAAAAAAAAAGAAAAAAATACAGAAATGTCTAAAAAATAGGAAGAGCTATATATACCACACTATTAATTAAAAAGTTTTTATGTTTAAAGTAACAGATAATGCAAATTATAAAGTCAAACATTACTTCTTATGAAAGCCAGCCTTGAAGATAGCCCAGTGATTCTTTGCATATTTTGTATGTATTTCTCCTCTTTTGCATGGCTTGTAGAGTTTCATTTAAAAATGGACAGGCATGACTGGTTTAGCCAATGAGATATTTGAGAAATGACAACACTCAGCATGTGAGGTTAGTTTAGAAAGATAATGTGGCCTCTATGGCTTTCTCTTGAGGATAATTGGATTAGTGGTGAAGGTGTGGACATTCAGGAAGCTCTGGGGAGGAATATAAGCTTAATGGGTCAAGAACTCTTACTCACCGATAGTACCAATTTCCTGTGTATTTGAGTGAGTCACTTTCAAAGTGATCCCCATCTTTGGATATCTTGAAGTTGGTAACATCTTGAACATAATCGGATGAGAGTTTCCAAGACAAACACCCAGCAAAACTACTCTCATGGTCTGACTCAAAAAACTGAGATTACATGCTTTTATTGTTGTTTTAAGCCATTAAATCTTGATGCCTTGTATATTGAACAATAGTTAATATTCTGAAAACAAAATTTCAAATCAATGGGAAAATGTAATTTTTAACCTTTATGTGTGCTTTAAAATAAATTATGTAATTACTCATGGAAATTTTAGTATGTAATTATAAGAGGCTCCTACATAACTATATAAGCCATTCTAATACTGATCACCTGAATCACCAACTAGCAGCAACAACACAACTGAAAGGCAAACAGTAAAAAACCGTATATAGATTTTATACATCTCAAAAGATAATTCATATAATCATATTCTCTCACTTTAGCTCAACTAAGATAGAACTTGGTAGTTAAATATAAAAAGCTCCCATTTGTTAATATACTTAACTAATGTTTCTGAATAAAAATCATAATGAACATTAGCCATAATGATCCTGAAAAGGCCACATACCAAAGCACAGAATACCACTGATGTAAAAACAAAAGGGAAATTTAAAACTTTGACATGCTTACAGTACATATGAAAATAAATGAGATATATATCCACCTGAACAATTTAGAAACTGAGTAATAGGATATATTCAGTATAATAGGAGAAAAGTTATATTAAAGTATAGCTACCGAAAGATTTTAATAAAGCATTGTTTTAAATCTAGAGTAAATAAACTGTGTTTTTCCTATATTGATTTCACGTTGTATTATAGGTCATATCTAGGGCATCAAAAAGGAAGGAGTAAAAGTTACTAGACTGTGAGTGGACATAAATGAACTTTAACTTGTATATAAATAAATGATTTCCTATTTACACAAAAACACTAAAGTTTTTCACGAGATTTTGCTATAAAATATAAATGAATATTCTGGCACATTTCCATATATTAGTAAGTGGCTAATATTTTAACTTGAAAAATATTCTATTACAAGAGCAACATAAATTATATGGTACTTTAGAATAATGTGAAAAAGTGGAAGCTTTTTCTTAATGTGGAAAGTTTTAAAATTATACTGTTAAGCATTAGAAGATATTTATTTATGTAAATGGAGAATCATAGTCTCTTACATATGAGGAGACTTTTTTTTTTTTTTTTGAGACAGACCACTTTGTAGTTCAGGCTGGCCCTGGGATCACTATGTAGCCCAGACAATCCTCCTGCTTCTGCTTCCCGAGTACTGGGATTACAGAGTTGAGCCACCAAGTCTGGCATTTGTGGTACGTGGTACTGATTGCTGGTGGGCGAGAGTCACCATACCCAGTATTGTTGTATGTGGTTACCAGGACTGAACAAGGGACCTTGTACCTGGTAGGCAGGTGCTAGAACCACTAAACTGAATCTCCAGCCCTGAGGAGACATTTTTAAAATGGCCCTTTCCTGGAACTATCTTATGATTTAATGTTATTCTTACCGAGGCCTGCCGAGACCACAGGAAAACGGACTAGCTCATTTTAATGTTTATACAGTAGGTCAAATGGACAACAGTTGCTACCTCACTCTTGAAAAAGCAGTGTGATGAAGGCTATCTTACCTAATCAGATACTGAGGTCTGCTTTGACCCTGTTGTAATCTACTGTGTTTCAGAAACCGATTTCTAAAGCAAAATGTTTATTCATAGCCTACACTTTCATTCCTTGGGACAAAGGATATGGGGAAAACTAATCATTAACATAGAAAAGATAAAACTTGTCCCTTTTTCTCACTTGAAAATAAAATTCTTTTTAACTTATTTGTTTATTTACTGTTGGCAGTGCAGGCCCAAGAACCTGCCAAGCAAGTGCTCTCTCCTACTGAGCTACAACCCCAACCAAAGCCAAGATTCAGTTCCATCTGGATCAATGAACTAAACTGAAATATTTATATGAATGACTGATCTCTTTCCATGAAAGGAATGCTTTAACATGAATCACAACCACACAGAGGAATTGATATATTTTAAATGAGAGTTTTCTCCATAGTAAGGTACCCTAAAAAGAGTGATGCAACAGTTCAAAAGCTGGAGGAAAATAAATGCATTGTCTATGATGGAAAAACTGTATTTGTACACCTATAAAAAGTAGGTGTGAGTCAATTAAAAAAAGGTTACTGCTGGGTTTGCTGATACATATGAATAATCTCAGCTACCTGGAGGTCCTACCTAGAGATAGGACCACAAGATTAAGATCATCTGGGTGACTTGACACAGTCCTATCTCAAAGTAAAAAAAAAGCCAATCAAGGGTTTCTAATACCATCCCTGCGGAGGCTGAGTCAGGAGGATCACCATTAGTTCAAGGCCTGCCTGGATCATGTAGCAAGACATTGTCAAAAAAAAAAAAAAAAAAAAACTTGGAAAGGCCTTGAATTCAATCCCCAGTACCCCCCCACAACACATGTGCACATAGGTACATATATGCATGTATGAAGCATGAACAGACATTTCATAGAAAAAAAAGTTACAAGTATTCTTATGGTAATCTCTAATGACTAGAAAAAATGTTACAAATATTCTTATGGTAATCTGTAATGACTAGACGGTAAATTTAAAGTTTAATAAATATTGCTCATCTGTAAAGAATTGAATGTGTTATTATCTTAGGGTTTCCCTTAGGAAGCGCACGTACACACACACACACACACACACACACACACACACACACACAAGGGCATTTTTGAGATTGTTTTACCTGATCCGAGGTTGAATTAGTGGCACACAATAACAGTGTGCAAGCTGAGAGCTGGGAAACCAGAAACTGCTCGGTCTGAGAAACTGGAAGGCTCCGGACATGACACAGCCTTTCCTGAGGCCGAAGACCTGGACGCTGTGGAGAGTCACTTGGGTAAGTCCACGTTCTAGGGCTGAAGAATCTGGCACCTGATATCAGCAGCTAATGCCAGCAGCAAAAACTGTACCTGCTCAGAGAAGCTCAGGACGAGAATGCATGAGCTTTTCCTTCTGTGTTTTGTCCTATCTGGGCCCCTGTCTTTGGGGAGCCGCCCACCTTGAAAGCAGGTCACTGCATGCTGGTCATGTCTGGGAATCCACCCAAAGTATAATTTTTTTTTTTTTTTTACCAATTTTCTGGGTTTCTCTCAATCCAATAAAGCTGATAAACAAGATTAATCATACAGGATACACAGATATCAACCCTAGCAGGTCACAGGAAATGGCACACACTGTAGATAAAAATATCCTTGACCGATCAACTTAGAAAATGACTTGGAATTCATGTGAAATTATGAGTTGCAGTGCGAACCCAGTTTCATAGCTAGTTATGCCTTTGGGCAGAGCAGGCAGCCTGTACTCCGCAGGACAAAGAAAACAATTCCTTTCAATTCCAAATTTTAACTAAAACATGCGAAAATCAAGAGTTAGAAAAAGCTGGATATCGGTGTGCATGCCTGTAATTCTTGCACTCTGGGACGCAAAGGCAGGAGAGGAGGTTTGCAAATTTCGGCCCCGCCTGGAGCTCAGTGCGGCCTGGGTGCGTTCCATCCCTGAACTTGCTCCTCCCAAGGAAATGCTGCAGTACATTTCTAAAACGACTTCCCAGAAGGAAACCCATTTCAGTCATCAGATTCAATAGATAAAACACTGGGTTTTAATAAACACAGCCAGAAGTAACAAAGCACTCAGAAAAAATGAAACAGTTTGAAAAGCTGGATACTGAAAGGGTGATCATAAGCAGTTAATGAGAGCCTCTTTTGATCATTCCACAATAATGTCAATTATCGCAAAAGTGTTATGACTGAAAGAGCAATTCTTTATGTTACATACATGTAGAAATAATTGTCTAAAGCAGTAGTTAAAATTTTTAGGATGAGAAATTATTTTGATTCTTCTTTTATTTGTGCTAAGCATTGAACCCAGGGCCTTCACACCAACCTACATTACCACACTTCCCTATCTTTGATTTTGAGATAGAGTCTTGATAAGTCTATATTGACCTTTCACTTATACTCCTGCCTCGGCCTCCCAGAGTGCTAGGATTGCAGGCATGGGCCACCACGCTCAGCATGTGTTTGTTTCTTGCTTGTGTGATATATCTGAGCTAGGTTGGAATGATCACTATACTATGAAGAATACTGCCTGTTTGAACACTTTCTGTATTTAAAAAAAAACTAATAAATGTCTCAGAGGTACATTGACAAGATTTATAGTTAATATATTCATATTTGAGCAATGATGCTTCCAAATCTGATTCATCTGCTCAGGGCTTTACCTTTCCCACCCTCCATTTGTCTCTGAAGCAACAAGCATGATTCTTGATACTTCAGAACATTTATTCCTTAGTTGTCTCTAAGGAGCATACAATTGTTTAGAATTGCTTTCCTATGGCCCTGTAATAATCCTACAAATTGAGATGATTTCTGCACTTTGTACTCCTGCCCAATATCCTCATTTCAGACTGATGATCCTAGACAATAACAATAAATGTGTTAGAAACTTGGATTAGACTCTATCTTCTTCCTTTCCTTCACCTTCAGTGTGGTTTTATGTCCATTTACACTTCACATCAGTTCACAGAGTCTTTTGTCATCCCCTTGTGCAATTACATGGAACTGCATGAGGGTGTGTCTCACACTGTGTTCAGCAAACTTCCTACACTGGGTGTTTGTTCTACTTTGCTTGAAACCCAGAGCCCTCAATGCTGAGAAAGCACCAATCTACACCTCAACACTCTTGATTGATTGATTTTTGTGACAAGTACCAATGCTCCTAGCTCATGTTTTCAAATGATATATACTCAATATGAATGCCACTGTGCATACATACTATATATTACCATTGGAGGCATATTTTCAGAAAAATTCATTGGTAAAATTAAAGTTTCTAAAAGATAAATGGGACCATAGGTATCTTTAGCTTTTATATAAGGTAAGCCTAGCCATTTAGTATTTAAAAATTTCACTTTCAAACCTCTGTCAATGACTTGCTGTAATTTACAAATAGTTTAAATTGTTTTCCATGAATTTCTAGCAGGTTTAGCAGGTGTGTGTGTGTGTGTGTGTGTGTGTGTGTGTGTGTCTGAACTCGGGTCCTTCTGCTTCCAAGGTAGGCACGGTACCACTTGAGCTAAATTCCTGGCCCAAGCACATGTATTTTTGATGGCAAGTTAAATCTGAAGTACTCAAGCTCTTAAGACTCCATAATATTTTGCCATGTGCAAGGCTTTCTTCATAGTGTTTTTAAGGCTTCTTCATGTGTGCGTGTGTGTCTGTGTGTGTGGGTGGTGTGAATGTATACTAGAGATTGAACTGAGAGATTTCACAGGGAGCTGCATCCTCAGACATTTTTGTTTTTCGTTTTGAGAAAGGATCTTGCTTAGTCTTTAATCTGCCCAGGTTGGACTCAGACTTGCTGTCCTCCTGCCTCAGCCTCCCGGAATCTGAGATTCCATGTATGGACCACCTCATCTGGCTCATTTTAAAAAACATGGCATTGGAAGAGGTAATAAAAGCATAACATATTCCAAAGATAGAGAAGAAAGTCTGGAGGTCTCAATTGAGTCTTTAAATAACTGGACTGGGGTCAGAATGATTTGATAAACTATGAAGATATTAATAATTCGTATCTATGATCACCTATATTCAACAATCCCTATAGAAAATCTTCATCAAAAAATTCCATCTCCATATGAATTAAATGTCTTTTTAAAGCAACGAGTCAACATGCCAACTCATAAGCAAAGCAACCTGTGATTAGAATGATATTCTTTAAATATTTCAGTTTTTACTAAATCACTAACATTTTTTGTTTTCCATGGCAAGTCATTCTCGGTGGAGAAATCAGAATGCTGGCTTATGCACGTGAAAGCCTCCCGTGCTGGATCGCTCTTCCGGAGCGCTCGCTTGTCCTTGCAGCTGTGTCATCAGGATGTGCTTACTAGGAAACTTCAACCCCAAGTAGAGCTTCATCTGTGCAGCCCATGATAGTCTTGCAAATGCTTAACCGGTTGTGTTGTTATCATTAAAGTTGGAAAGCCATTTCTTGACACCATCAGTATGTACAGTTTGCACTGAGCTGAAAAGGGTTGTCGAGTCAGTGAGACATTTGCCTTCATCAACTCTCTAGCAACATCTGTCTTCTCTTTATTTTTAGTTACCGTAAAGCATTGAGCTGTGTTGCTACTGAAAAGTGGGATTTGCTGCAGATGTTCCTGTCATCTGCTTTTGGCTCAGGCTTTCAGAAATGTCCCAAAAATCTTGATGACATTTTTAGTCTTAGAATTCCTTTTTTCTTAAGCATCCGAGGTTCTAATGTTTAAAGAGAAATACTGAATATGTGTAGTTTCATACCTTGTCAATCATTATAGCTAAAAATACAAAAATAAAAAATATGATAGAGAATATTCCAATGTAAAAACATAATGGATTAGAGGTTTTTATTTATTTGAAACCATTCTTTTTCATAACAACCACAAGAACTGAAAAGGCATGTCTCATCTTCATAAAAAAAGTCATATAACCAGAAAACAGTTCAGTTTATATTACAGTCAATAAAATAGGGATTAAAAGAATTCAGATTTTACTTCCTGAATTTAGCTAGTAAATTTAAATTACAAATTTAAAGTAGACTTATTTAGAAAAGACTATAAGTAAAGTTATATGTATTTGTTAAATATGACATGATGTTTTGAAGTATGAGTACCTTGTAGATAAATGTATTATCTCACGAAATTATCACTTTAATGATAACTCTTAACATTCTTTTCATTTTTCAAAAACAATACATTTTATTAAGTGTAACCCCATACTAGATAGGCTTTTATTCCAGTGAGAAAAAAACTATGTAGGATCTATTAAAATATATATATATATATATATATATATATATATATATATATACACACACTCACATTTGATTTGATATTTGGATTGTGGCTGAAAATATAATCTTAAAAATATATCATGAGGGGCCAAAGATTTAGCTCAGTGGTTCTGGCACCTGCCTAGCAAGAGCAAGATCCTTGGTTAGATTCCGGGTAACCACATACAACAATATCGGGCATGGTGACTCATGCCCACCAGCAATCAATACCACATACCACAGTGCTGAACGTGGTGGCTCACGCCTGTAATCCCAGCACTTGGGAGGCAGAGACAGGAGGATTGCTGAGTTCGAGGCTTGCCTGGGCTACATAGTGAGCTCAGGGCCAGCCTGAACTACAAAGCGAGACACTGTCTCAAAAAAAAAAAAAAAGAAAATCACATGATATTATTACACATGTACACTATGTGTTTTCTGGCTTTATTTTGTTATGGAAAGAGTACTTAGCATGAGTTCTACCCCATAACAAATTTCAAGTACATACTCATCCTATTAACTATAGACACAACTTATACAATGAACTTGAGAACTGGTTTTTATCATATTATGACTTGCCATGTGATTTTATACCATCAAACTGGTGAAGCCCTTTCAATTCACATGGGTTAATGAGTTCTGTGGTCAGGCAGTGGAGCAAAACAGAATTACTGGTAAAGCTTCTAAATGCTTACTATGATTTTGTATTTAATCCATGATATGCTTAAATAATTTCCAAAGTGACTAAGGCCCACAAGATGTATGTTGCTATGTGTACCTAAAACATGTACCTGCATACTTGATTTTTAAAGTTATTGTTCTTGTCTACTTTATGAATGGCATACACAGCACATGGATATTTGCTTCAATGTCACTGTGAAATTGAAAAGATAGTGTATTACATTTTGTTCATCATGTATTTCATAATAAAATTATTAAATTTAAATATACAAGAGTAAAAAATCAAATTTTAAAAAAAGATTATAAAAATACTTGAATAATTTAAGTATGGTGGCGCATGCTTATAATTCTATCACTCAGAGGCTGAGGCAGGAGAATCACTGTGATTTTTCAGGTCATCCTGGGCTACATAGTGAGTCAGTGAGGCCAGTGAGACCATATCTCAAAACAAACAAACAAACATGGAATATGGAGAATTATAAAGCTGTAAGGCCATATGAATGGATGTGTATATTTAATCCAATGTGAATGAAAAATAGTACAATTTAGAAGTTTATATCCATAAGTGTTTTCTAAAATTCATAAAAGACAAGAAGCTATACTATACTGAGATTCAGTGTAAGGATTTGATCATGGTAAGATAAAAATCTGGTTTTACAGAGTTCTGGATTAGAAATTCTAGTGAAATGCCCATATGTCGTGCGATGTCCAGACCCACTGTACAACTAATGCTCAAATGACTATGGCCAGAATCATGAAAGACAGCAGAAGTGGGTGAACTGTACGGCTTGATCTGAGTGTTTGTGGCTTTGTCAAATCTCTATGTTACAGTGTTCTTAGAATACATGTATAGCTTAGGAGAAACTTTGCAACAAGTACTGCTGGATATTTTTTGGAAAATTCATTTAGGATGAAAGATTATGAATCAAATATAATGAAGGGGCTATTTAGCTCAGTGGTTCTGGTGCCTGCCTCACAAGAGCAAGATCATGAGTTCAATGCTTGGTACCTGTCCCCAAAAAGTGTAATGAAGATTAAAATAAAAGGAAAACAACCTGATTTAGGATATGTAAAACTATCCAAAAACATATAGGAGCAATGCAAAAACTATGAGAAATTAATAGTAGAGTTGAGAGAAGGTAAATGTTTTTAAAATATATAAGAATATATCACAAGCATACAAATCAAGCACCGACCTATGAACATTATTTCCCATGAGCTATACGCATATAGGTTTAAACATTTAGCATAAAAAAGACTCCATGAGTTAGGAAAAAAAAATTTCCAACTTTATTAAAAAGTGACAAATCCAAAGAACATAAAGACTCAGCTTTCTTGTATTATTTTGGATAAAGATTAAACTAATATAGCTCAGTCGTCTGAGAGAGGTGGTTAAATAAAATAGTTTATTTCTTCTCAGATAACCCCCAGGTATCCAGTCTAGATTGGATAATATTTTGTTTCACAGGCCACTAAGAGTCTCAGGTTCATTCTTTTTTTTTTTTCTTTACCATTTCTCATGATAGCAACTGACATTTTTTTTTCAGTGTGGTTTCCGATAGTACACAGAATTTGGGGACCACTGTAGGATTTCTGTTGCAATTGTTCAAACTCCGGTGTAGAAAAATGAGCATGGGTACTTTCCAATTAAATATTTAAAAATCTTTATTTTAATTGGCAAGCAAAAACCATATATTTATTTGTGGAACACAACTTGAGTTTTTTACATGTGTACGTTGTGCAGTGACTAACTGACTTAACACATACATGTGTTACCTCATATTTTTCTATAAACTCTATGTCATGAGTTTTCAAGTACATATGAAAGCTGTATTAACTACAGTAACCATGATATAATAGAGATCTTGGACTTATTTCTCCTGTCTAATTGCAGTTTACTGTTCCATGACTAACACCTTCCCAGTCCTCCCAAACCCTCACCTCTGGTAACCATCCCTTAACTTTGACTCTACAAGTTCAACTTCACATAAAAGCAAGATCATGTGGTATTTGCCTCTGTGACTGGCTTATTTCACTTAAGATAAGTGGGCTTTCTGGGTTCATCCTTGTTGTTCTATGTCTCAGAATTTCCTCTTGTTAAAGGTGAATATCGTTCCAGACACACCTCCCATTTTTCACCCATTTATCTTTTGGCAGACGCTTAGGTTGATTCTATAACAAAATTGGTTACATTTTGAATAATCACTCAGCGGTCATGGGAGTGTAGTCATTTCCTCACTGTATTGAGTTCAGTTCCTTTGAATATACTTCCAGAAGGAGGATTATTGGATCATACAGCAGTTCTGCTTTTAGCTTTTGTGGGTTTATTATAGTGTTTTCTGTAGTACATATTTTACATTCTTATAGTGTACAAGAATTTCTGGTTTTCTATGCATGCTTCCATCTTTTTGATAATAGCTAGTCTGACAGGCATGAAGTGACATTATACTGAAATTATAATTTATATTTCCCTGATGGCTAATGATGTTGAACATTTTTTCATACATTTTTCTGTCCATATATATGTGTGTGTGTGTGTGTGTGTGTGTGTGTGTGTGTGTGTGTGTACCTTCTTGACAGATGATTATTTAGGTCTTTAATTCATTTTGAAAATCAAGTTTGTTTTCTTATGGTTGAGATGTTTGCTTTTCTTATATAATTTTGGAATCATTTCTTAACAGTTTTATAGTTTAAAATATGTGCTCTTGTTCTGTAAGTTGTCTTTTTACTTGATATTTCCTCTAATGTAAAGAATATTTTAGTTTGATGTCATCTCATTTGTCTACCCTTGTTTCTATTTCCTGTGCTTTTGGAGTCATTGCAGAAGTATCATTATCCAGACCAATGCCATAGAGTTTTCCCTGTTTCGTTACAGTGGTTTTATAGTTTCAGGTCTTACTTTTAAGTTTTTAATCCTCTGTTGAGTTGATCTTTGTATATGGTATTAGATGAGGGTATGATTTAAGTGTTCCACATGTCAGTAACTGTCTTCTAGAACTGTTTATTGAAGACTATCTTTTTCCCATTGTATGTTCCTGGCACTTTTGTCAAAAATCAGTTCACCAGAAATGTATGGTTTTATTTCAGGGCTCTGTTCTATTTCTTTCTTGTATGTGTCTGTTTTTATGATGCACATGCCATGCTGTTTTCATTATTATAACTTGATCAGTCAGCTTTATCATTGTTGGGCACAATACCTGATGCTAACAACTTAGCAGGGCTTTAATATGGCTCATGACTTCAGTCTTTGGTCAGCTGGCATGTCATGCAGGAAGGGCTTAGCTGAGCAAAATGCTCAGGTTTTCATGAAGGAAAGCAGATGAGCAGGAGGAGAGGAGGAATAAGATGAGGAAGAAGCAGACAAAGAAGAGGAAGAAGAAGATGAAGAAGAAGACAATGATGACGACATAGAAGATGATGATGAAGAGGAAAATGATATGAAGAAGGCAAAGAAGAAGGAAGAGAGGGAGGGAGAGGGGGAGGGGAAAAAAGAAGGAGAAGAAGAGGAGGAGGAGGAAGAAGAAGAAGAAAGAAGGACTGAGCAGAAGCAGCGGGGACCAGACAGACCCAGCCAGACAAACCTAGAAGTACTGCAGCAGCCAAATATGCAGATCTGCACAGGGTGTGAGGAGAATGGAAGAGACACTCAAGAGTCTCAGAGGCAAAGTGTGCAGCTTTCCTCATTTTTAAAAAATTGAATTTATTGGTGTATTTTATATACACATCATGATTACATTTAACATTGAGAATTTGTACCTTTACATGACACATCTTAATTCTCATTTTTTTCCTATTCCTCTGCCCTCTCCACAACCCCACCCACTATATATATAAGCTTTGTTTCCTTCGTTATCATCAAAAATTTTTCTTTCCCTTCTTTACTTACCCTTACCCCCTTCTCCATTTTCTTTTTGAACATTTTCTTCCTATTTTGCAATACCTATCTATGATACATTTTGGACTTCATTTACATCTTCAGTTTCTCATACCAGAGAAATGATTATTCATTTGGTATTTACACATCTGTGTCCTTACTTATTTTATGAGTGTGTTCTCAGGGTGCATCTATTTGAGTTACCAGTCTCAGACCAACCAGCCAGATCTGGGTTGTTTATACTCTCAGGGAGGGGCAGGATTGAAGCACCTGAGCTTCTGGTATTATGCTATTGGTAATACAGTTACAAGTTCGACCTTTCATTTACATAGGGACCCAGAAATTGTATTGGTTACAAAGTTTACAGGTCTCATTGGTTAATACAGTGTTACAGTTTCACCTTGTGTGCATATGGCGAGGAAGTAAAAGTAAGAAAACTGTTTGAGAAGAATGGAGATTACTGAGCTTTCCTAGGGAGCTCACCAGGCCAGCTTAAACACGTCTGAGGCGCCAAATGTAACAAAAGGCTATAGAACATCGGCTCAGCTGTGACTGTAAGAAAGAGCGGAAGATCTAAATGGGAGAAGTTAGCTAAGAGACAGGCCAGCTACTTTTCCAAGAGACAGGCCAGCCTCTTTTTCAAGGAAAATGACCTACAAATTTGATTTCATCTTCATCATGTTCCTCCAATGCCTGGAGCAGATTCCAAAGCCAATCAAAGTGAAACCCCTCCCTAAGTAATAAAGATGTAAGAATGGCAGCCTTTCTCCCTCCATGTCTCCCTGTCTCCCTGCTTCCCTCCCTCCCTTCCTTCTTTCCTTCCTTCTCAGCCTGGCCTTGAACTTGTGATCTACCTGCCTCAGCCTTCCAAGTGCTGGGATTATAGATGAGTACTGCCTCACTCAAGTCAGGTTTGTTTTTTTCTAATAAAGCTTTGTTGATAAGAACAGCCAGTTTTGTAGGCTTATGACCTTTCTATTGGTTTAATCACAGCCATACATATAGTCCAGCATTCAGGAGGGGGAAAACATATAGGAAGTCATGCATAACATCTGAAGACTCATGTACATAACCATCAAATATCATTTTTTAACCATAGTCCTCTATGAACATTTAGTTACCTGGCTGCACACAGATGTAGATATAGTTGGGACATGTGGTCTTCAGTTCCAACGTGCTCTTTTATGAGTCATTTGTTGCATATAAGAGGAGAGTGTGTGTTAGTGATCTGCTAATTGTCCCTACCAAATTTGTGTCAAGTCAAAGTAACTTTACAGTCTTTAATAAATAATATAATAAATCTTTCCAAAGAACAATAATATAATACCCAGTATTCAGATTATACCATTCTACAACAACATCTACAATTATAAATAATCGTTGTAATATCAATATGTGTCCAATACCATGATAAGCAATTAATATATTTTAATTTCATTGTCCCCGACACAATCCCAAATGTTGGGTACATGTACAGATATTACTTTTTAAATCAGTATCTTAGATTTAAAGAATTTAAAGACTTATGTACAAAGCGGGCATGATGGCACATGCCTGTCATTCCCAAGGCTGAGGCTGAGGTGAGAGGATAACAAATTCAAGATTCTGTCTCCGATGAAGAGGACTGGAGGTGGATCCCAGTGTAAAGGCTCTGGGTTCAATTTCCAGTCCTGGAAAATATTTGAAAAAAAACTTAAGCTTGCAGTTATTCAGTGCATGATGTGACCATTCTAGCCAGTCCCGTTCAAAAGCTCAGGCACTTCATTCTCTGAGAGTGAAGATAAGAACACTTTATGGACTGTGGATGTTCTTGCTTTTGCCCTGCAGTGAGGGACTTTGAAGATACATCCGATTATCATTCCTTCTGTTTCCTGGTTTATAGGTACCTTTCCATGTTTACATGTAGAACAAATTAATGAGGAAATCAGTGATTCTATAAAGTTAATTATAAGAGATAAAATGAGAGCTCAAGATCAACCTTCACAGTGGCAGTACTGTCAGGCCTTCTCAACATCACTATTTTATCACCTACATGTGCCTCTTCTCGTATCTGCATTCACAAGCCCATTTTGCAAACCTTGGGTCATGGCACTGTTGTTTCTGGTTGCAAGGAGAGTAACTGGGTCTTGGTGGGATTAAGGTGAAGTCTGCTTTCATTTTGGTTAAATTGTTGTGTATCTTTAATTCTTGTATGTTTTGCTTTGTTTTGTAAAACAAGGAAAATACTACAGATAATATGTTAAATAGAGTTGATGACGAGATGAATGTTTCTGCTTCTCCTCAGAATGCCTATGTTGAAACTCTAATTTCCAGCTCAACAGCATTTGGAAATAGGGCCTGATAATGTAATAAGGGTTAAATTGTGATAAGGCCCTCATGATGGCATAGTGGCCTTATTTTTAAAACAGGGGAATGAGAAGATTCATTCTTTCTCTCGCCTGCCTTCCTCTTCACACACATGCACATGCATGCACACAGACACAGACACAGACACACACACACACACACACACACACACACACAGATCACCACCACCAGAAAAAGATCATTTGAAGACATAGTGAGAGCACGGTTTCTGTAAGGTAGACAAAGATCTTGAGCCAGAACCCAAACCTGCTAGTCCCTTGATCTTACTTTCCTAGCTTTGCACATCAAGATGAATAAAGTATACTGTTTAAGTTACCCAGCCTAAGTGTTTTGTTATAGAAGCCTGAAATGACGGAGATAAGTAAAACTAAAGGCTTAACAAGATACCCATAAAACATTTAGTACTCTTCCCAGTACTTCATAATGATTCAGTACATTCGATTCTTATTATCTTTATCAATGACGCAAGTGACAGGTGTTTATTTACTTGTAGTAAGCACACAGTGGCCACTTGTTATTGTCCCACCTCAACTCTATCTGCCTTCCCTGAGGCTGTCCAGTCACAATGTCCTATTTAAGTTTTCAGACAACACAGGGACTGTCCTTGTCTTGGTACTGTACTGCCCATCCTTTCTGCAGAAGTTTTCTTCTCAGATATTTGCCCGTCCCTTATTATGTGTCATAGTTTTAGGAAGATCTTTTCTAATCAATCTGTCAAAATAGCCCCTGCTATGGGCCTACCTTGCTTCCTTTTCTTGATTTCACTTCGTTGACCCTGGAATTTTAATATATGTGTTTCATTACATTTGCAGTGTCCTACTTGATCTCAAGAGTGTGGGCTCCATTTGGGCAAGAGCTGTCTAGTGTTGAGAAGAGTACGGCATGGTTATAGACATCTTTCTACAGCCTGAAGGAAAAGATGTATACAGGAAGAAGATACTAGTAAAAAGCAAACTAACTGCAGACATATGCATGTACCTATAGCACTATGAGGATTAGTATTTTGGAAGGAATGGTTGTCATTCATATATGAAAAGTGAGATATAGATTTTTACTTTGTTCTGCTCCTATTGCTCCTATACCCATCCATTTTGTGTGAGTAAAATGTTCCTGAAAAGTGTATACACCATCAAAACCCAGCCAGATAAATTTTCTTTAAAATTAAGTTTATTAACCCTCAAAATGATAAGATTTTAAGATTTTGTGTACTGGCTTCCCAAGAAATGAATAATGAATTAAGGTATTATTTTGTAAAATGCAAAACCTAGTCTGAAAACTTAAAACCTGTGAAGGTTTTGAAAAAAATGAGCATTATAGTTTACCTTGATCTTCCATCTAGGAAGATGATATAGAATTTGATTTTAATTCTGTTGTTTCAGAAAAGAAGTGATTAATAATTGTATCATAAGTGTTATAATCTGCATTTATATACATATCCAATAATGATAATCAGTACCAAGAGTAGTGTACAGGCTATCTGTGCTCCAGAGAACAATTAAAACAATCCCTACAACCTAGTGTTTCTGTAATGCATGATATTGAAGGACTATGATTTTCTGGATAATTCAATTTAAAGCAATATAAGATATAAAAATAATTTTAAAAAATTACTGCCAACATTTATCCTTCTGAGTGTAGATAAAATGATTTTTAAAATTATCTTTTGATAAAATGATGACAAAAAAAAGATTTGTACCATGAAGGTATTTTCTTTTGTACTTTTACTACTTTTAAAACTAACAGTTTCAGTGTTGCCATAGTTCTGTGTGAAGAATGACTTCATTGCATCTCTGTGTCTTTTTTCTAAGAAATCATTCATTCATTCATTCATTCATTCATTTATGGTACCAGGAATTGAACTCAGGACCTTGTGCTTACAAGGTAGGTGCAATACCACTGAGCTAAATCCCTGGGCCTTGACTGCATCTCTTTTAAAAGAAACAAAACAAAAGTTTTACCAAGCCTGTTTACCAGCAGGCTTACCCAAAAGAATTTAAAAACTCACATTGGAAAGACAGATGTACACCCTTGTTCATAGCAGCTCAGTTCGTGATAGCGCAATCTTGGAAACAACCCAAATGTCCATCAGCTGGAGAGTGGATAAAGAAGATGTGGTTTTTTTACAAAATGGAGTATTACTCTGCCATAAAGAATGACAAGATCGATCCATTTAGGTGCAAATGGAGACATCTGGAGGATATACTAATAAGTGAAATCAATAGATCACAGATAGACAATTTCAGGATCTTCTCTCTGG
>PVIC010009444.1:0-23519 GCA_004025085.1 Thryonomys swinderianus
AAAAAAAAAAGGTTTCCTGGTCTACATAGAGGGTCACTTAGCATCTCCATCCCCAGCTCATGGCAAGCAGAATCTGTACTCTGTTTAATTCCTTCACAGCTGTCTGGAAACTGCCAAGAGCTAATTGTACCTGCTCACACTAATAGTGAGCCCTACAACCCTGTACAATATGCTGTTTCACATTACCTGAAATATCCTAGTGTACTTCCCTGGATCTTATTAATACAGACACCTTAAACTCTATTCTGTACAAACCATACCACAGAGATCGCAGCACATCCTGCAGGCAGATAGCCTGGGTTTGGGTCATCTCTCTCCATTGGTCACTTGTCTGTGTAACTCAGAGAAAGCTGCCTAAGCCTGATGAGCTGATTTTACTCTTTCTGCCCATCTTGTGGGATACTCCTGAGAATTTTAACATAGAAACCACAGGCACAGAATAGGGATTCACCACGGAGTAGCTTAAAATACAGAGGGCACCGGAGTCTTCAAACCTTAGGCTGCAAGAGCTGTGTGCAGATCTGTGAGTGACACTGAGGAGGAATGTGTGAGCAACTAAGGAACCCACAGGAGGACCTCTCCTCTTGGAAAACAGGATAAACGGGAAGCTCAGAGACCCCCTTCGACATCACGCAGACCTGTGTTACAACTGACTTCAAGCCCAAGAGTAGCTACAAGTGAAAGCTTTCTGGGAGGAGACCTGTGGGTCTCCTGTGCACCTGGCCCAAGTGAAGCAAGCCAGCGCCACCACCCCTCCGAATTCCATGAGCACACACATCGCTGGGAACAAGAACTGTGCTAACTGTGGAGGGCGTGCACACAGCCAGGTCCTGCGGGATCCCCAGTGGCACTCTCCACACTCCACCAGGGGAGCACAGGTCCCATTTGCTTCTGCTCTGATGAATATCACCTGGGGGTCACGGCCAATGGTGACACTGCAGAAGTACAAGCCTCGCAACCTCTCCCAGCAATCATTTTTAATTCATTCAACAAATATTTATTGAGTCTCTATTATGTGTCAGAGACAGTACCAAGTTCTAGATGTACAAAGCGGAACAAACCTCAATGGTGGTTCTCAATGGGCTCAAAGCCAGCAGAAGTTCTGAGTAAGAAAAATGAAGGATGAATAAAGAAGACCAAGTTCAGGCGGTCGCTGGAATCAGCCCTCAGCCCATCAACCTTCCTGTCTGTGACTCGGTCCCTCCTTTGCTGGAGGGAACTATTCATGAACAATAACACTTCTTTCCACCTATTCCTCCTGCCTCTCTCTATCGTCCGTCTTTCTGATGGGAGCCGACGAGCTCTCATTCCATCTTTAAAATGAAATGTCCTGCTCCGTCTTCCCCCGAGGACAGCTTCAATTAGAAGGGGATGCCATTCATTTTCCTTTCTGAAAGTTTTGGTTCTGAATATTTTTCCTTTCATTCTAATGCTGTTCTTTCTCTCCATTAAGACACAGCTCGAAGATGGACAACGGGTATGTTGTAAGGGGAACATTCAAGGCCCCCTGGGCTTCCTGTTACATTGGTGACATTCTGAACATTTTCAGAACTCTTACTCGAGAATATCTGATGGCAAGTTCTAGTGAATATCTGGTTTTAATCCCTTGAGGATGGATTTGAGATAAAGAAAGAGTCAAATTTTAAATGAAGACCCTACCGATGACTTTGATAGATGGCTGGAGTGAGTTCATGCCACCATGGGCCCAAAATGAGTTGCATCTATTAAAAAAGGAAATTGATTTTCTTGGATAGCTGGAAGGCAATTTAAAAATGGAGTGCCATTAAATGTATTTCGGGCCCTGCTGAGCTCTGGTGAAATAAGTGTATAACTCCCAAGGCCACTGCTTGGAAAAGTTGTGTTCTTTTTAGATAGATGAGTTTCTTAGGAGTTAGGACCACACATGAGAACATACTAAGGAATGAATGGAAACAGCAAGTTAGTAACAAGGACTAGGAACTGTGGTTGCTCAGAGGAGCCAAGAACATCCCTTTAGATGAGGACTGGGCTCAAACAGGCAGGACATCCCTCCTCATGGAGAGTGGAGACCAGAAAGAGACAGACACAGAGAAAGGTGGGAGAGACAGTGGCATCCTGGACATGAAGAAGTGTGAGCTTAGGGAAAGAGAATAAAAAAGTGTTCACCAGTATACAGTATTTATCTTTGTGACACATCTGAGCCAGGTCATAGGTGGTCATAAGACAGGACTCCAGCACAAACCCAGAGACACATGAAATCTGGCCCTAATATGAAAGATCCTGAAGACTATTCCAAAATGTGGGCTCTTCCTCACTGATGATGGGAAGAGTTCTGAGCACAGAAGAGAAAGAGATTAAAGCAGAGTCCCATATTTAACAACATGGAACAGGCAGCTTGGACTAGTACCTAGGAGGAAGCCATGGATTCTGCCGAACTTGAGTTCCAATCCCAGCTTAGCCACTTACTGGTCAGAAAGTGACCTTGGGATATCTGTTTCCTTCTCAGTAAATGGGAATAGTAGTTGTCACTATATCACGAGGCTTTTCTGAGGATCTAAAATGTGACATAAAATGATCACAAGATAGTCTCAAGGTCCCAATGTTTTGGTGCCGACAGACTGGACACAGAAAAGGGGTCATAGCTGAAACCATTTAGATGGTAGCTGCAAGAATTCTGGAACAGAATGGCTAATGGCTGGGCCAGGCAGAAGTTTCCACTCCATCAAGGTGGTAGAAATGGTTATTTCACAAATATCTCAAAAGAAAGTCAATGATGTTTTGTGTTTAGATAAGAGAGGAGGGAGGGGTCAAGGCGTGGGCTGCAGCAGGGCTCTGGGAGAGGGTGGCCCCATTAGCACTGGGAGTAGGGAGGAAGCAGCTGCATATCAGCCAGGTTCAGCCGGGGACACCAGACACAAAGAGCAGGGAATCTGAAGCAAACTGGCAACTGCCTTCCCAACATCTCATCTTCAGAGAGCGTTTCCCTGGCCAGCCTGGCCATATGGTCACTCTCCACCCCAACTTGGTTTCTCCTTCAAAGCATATGTCACTCCCCAGAACAGTCTGTGTTTGTTTACTGATGTGTCCTATTGTCTGGCTGCTTCCCCAAGAAACACAGGCTCCAAGAGGGTTGGCCTGTGTGATGCTTAGTTTACATTCCCTGTACCAAAAGCAGTCCCTGCCACATAGTAGGTGTTTAATACATATTGGTTGCTAATATTAAGTGTTTTTCAACACAGTCTGATATGTGAAATACATTCAATAAATATTAGCATTATTTAGGAAAATCTCCAAAAAGTACTGAAAAGAGAAAGGCTACCACTAGGTGCTGGACCTTGGAGAGTAAGTGCTAGATCAGCGTGACTCGCTAGCAAGACGAAGAGGGATTAACAGCAGAGCTGGAGTCACAGAGACTAGAAAACTGTGGCTCTTTCTGGGCAGGGAAGAAAAAAGTCCTGCTTACTGAAGAGTCTACACCTCAGACCAGGATCCACAGGTACTGAGTCAGAACCCAGAAAAGAGAGGAGAAACCAGTTTATCCGGTGACAGGCGAGCTGTCACACAGAAGGAAAATGGGAATTTGCAGGCACGAGAAAAGAAGTGTACTTGGACTAAGCAGGTTTCTGACTATAAGAAAATGAACCTCAATGGCCTCTTTGGCCCAATCCTTCCTTTTCTTCTTGACAAACTCTTTGGAAATCGAGATTCTGGCAGAGTTCACAAGAGCTCACTAAGCTGGGAGACCAAACATCAAGTTAATTATCAGATTCAAAATTGACTGCTCCAAATAGACTGGGATTGCAAGTTCAGCTTCTGTAGCAAATGCGCCTTCTGTGCCTTGAGAAGGTTCTTGGCACAGTCATTAATACAACTTCATAGTAATACAGGTCTATGCAGCAGATAGAATGGATCCTGCCACTCCTCAGCAGGTCACAGATAGGTTAGGGCGCTAAGAAGCCAGGACAGCTGAAACACCTTCACTCAAGCAGAACCAGGTAACCTGTAGCATTCCAGAACACTCTTATGAGCACTAAGCAAAATTCCCCAGGCTGTCTTTTCATCCAAATTAAGATGCAGCTAAATTAGATCGTGAACAAGAAGAACTGTGGTCAAGTACCCTAGAGGCTATCTTCAAGCATTAACTGAGATTAAAATGTCAGCCATTTCAACCTTAATCAAAAAACTCTAATGGCCACTGATTCCACCTTTATAGAAGGCCTCCCTTGATTTCAGAGTAATGACTAAAAGGCCAAGTATAAAAACCCACTTTCTGCCATCTTCCACAAAGCTCTTATCGGATGACACTGGATGTCCTTAAAGCTTGCTTAGTAGAGCTGGAAGCAAAATATATTTCACCAACATGGAAAACAAACAGAACCCTGCAGATCTATCTTGCTCAGAAGAAAGTGCTCAGTGGTGTGCCCACACTCTTTCTTCATGTATCTAGAACCCCTAAACTGCTGCCTTTCAAATTTTCCTTAAAATTAAATTCATACAAAATTCCAAGTTCTCACAAACATGATCATTATTCTCAGTTATGACATAAGACTATGTGGTTTTTTTGTTTTTGTTTTTGTTTTTGTTCTAGACAGGGTCTCACTTTGTAGTTCAGGCTGGCCCTGAGTGCACTATGTACCCCAGGCTAACCTTGAACTCATAGAAGTCCTCTTGCCTCTGCTTCCCGAATGCTGGGATTATAGGCATGAGTGGTATATGATACTGGGGATCGAACTTGGGACCTTGTGTTTGTGAGGCAGAAGCTGGAACCACTGTGCTAAATTCTCAGCCAAGATTAAAGTGTTTGTTTTTATTTTAAATATTGAAATTGCATTAGAAGGGTAGTCTCTCTTTCCATCAATAAATGAGCTAAAAAAAATACATACCACACACACACACACACACACACACACATGCAATAAGCACCTGGAAATATTATATATGATCTTTTTCTAATTCTTAGCTGAACTTGCAATAAGAAGGTGAAATTACCAGGTTCTAGGAACAAAGCAACAACTAAAAACCAGAAGTAAGCACAGAAATCAACTGAGCATCTGCCCTTGGGGATGAGGTGATCCTGAGGATCTGAAGGAAACAGAGGCAAAGCCCAAGGCTAAAGGCGGAGGCCCAGTAAGGAAAGAGGCTTAAAAAGTATCCTCCTACAAGCTTGGGTTGATGGCCCATCTCTGTTTTTCTCCAGGGATGGAGAATAAGCCTTTCTTGCAAATTTAAACATTGCTTCTGGAACATTTGAGTGATACAAGTTTAAGCTCTGTGCACTGTCCAGAAATGTCCAACCTGAGAAGTAAAAATCAGTCCTAGACCAATGATAGGCCTGGAAAAAGTTGGAGCACAACTCACACAGAAAAGTACACTAACAAGTAAATAGGATTAAAGCTCTGAGACTAGAAATAAATAGGGCAGTTTAAAAGTGAATAGAATTATGTTTAAAAACTCTGATGCCAAAACCATGTTTGACAAAATTCAACATTAATTAGTCTTTTTTTTTTTTTTTTTTGGAGACAGGGTCTTGCTTTGTAGTTCAGGTTGGCCCTAAGCTCACTATGTAGCCCAGGCAAGCCTCAAACTCAGCAATCCTCCTGTCTCTGCCTTCCGAGTGCTGCGATTACAGGCATGAGCCACCACATTAGTCATTTTTTAAAATAACAAAACAAAGAACACACTTCTTACAAATCTAGGAATAAAAGGATATTTTCTTAATCCAATAAAAAGCATACTCCAACCACCTACAGAAGGTACTGGTCTTACTAGTACTATTAAACATTCTTCCCTTAAAGCCAGAAATGAGAAAAGTTACTAGCACTGACTGTTCAACACTGTTCATGGTAGGAGTCAACAAACTTCTTATAAAGGGACCAAAAACAAATACTTTAGGTTTTCCTTAGTAGGCAGTCTCAGTTGCAAATAAAGAAGCCTAGCCCATATAAATGTGGCTGTATTTGATAAAACATTATTTACAGGGCCGGAGATTTAGCTCAGTGGTTCCAGCACCTACCTTGCAAGCACAAGGTCCTGAGTTCAATCCCGGTAACCACATACAATGCTGGGTGTGTGGTGACTCACGCTCACCAGCAATCAGTACCACACACCATAGTGCCAAGTATGGTGGCTCACGCCTGTAATCCCAGCACTCAGGAGGCAGAGGCAGGAGGATTGCTGAGTTCAAGGCTTGCCTGGGCTACATAGTGAGCTCAAGGCCAGCCTGAACTGCAAAGCAAGACCCTGTCTCAAAAAAAAAAAAAAAACACAAAAGACCATGCCATAAATAAGTTGATAAATATGATTATATGGAAATGGGCACTTCTGTTGAGTAAGCATATGATTAAAAAGTGAAAACATCAGCAACAGACTAAAGAATATTTCTAGCTCATCAGCTGATGAAGTGAATATAAATGATTCCTAGAATATAAACAGTTCCTATAAATCATTAATTAAAAGGCCAATGGCGATAAATGAGCTGGCAGAGATTATGAATGGGTACCTCACAAAAGAGGAAACTCAGATGGCTGTGGAATACAGAAGAGGTACTCAATAGCACTAGTAAACCAAGGAATGCAAATTAAAATAATGAAATGCAATTCTGTGCCAATCAGATAGGCAAGATTAAATACCTAATAATCTCAAAAGAGATGGAGAAACAGCAAACTGCTAAGAGAGAACTTTGAAAATACCTACTGAATTAAAGATGTGTTAGCATTTCTCCTCCAGGTACTGGCACTAGACACTCTTTGTGTTTCTAAACACAGGTATTTACTGAATTACTATTTATAACAGCAAAAGAAAGAAAAGAAAACAAAAGAGAAGAAAAGAAATGGGGGAGGTGGGAACCATGTTAACATTCTAACTTCTCAGGTGAGTAGATGAGAATACTGATTTATTTATAGACTGGAGTAGTACAGAGCAGGGAAAACAAATTAACATGGATAAATCTCAAAAACTACACAGGGAGAATGCATATAAGGCCACTCACGTAAACTTAAAAACACACCTGGCAATGAAGCACTGCAACTCTGGCCATGATGTAACCACAGGTGGAGAGAGCATGGGAGGACCAGATATGGAACACAGTAGGGTTTTCTCTCAGAGAAAGAACAGAGGAAAGAAAGAAAGAGGGAAGAGTACATGCAAATAAACAACGAAATGTTAGCCTCTTCTTAATGCAGGTGCTGGGAGTGCCTGTTTGTCATGTAATGTGCCATAGTATTTGAAGGCTTGAAATATGGCATCACTTGAAACCTCATTTTAAAAGGAAATCATGTTGCTGGGTATGGTGGCTCCACCTGTAATCACAGCACACCGGAGGCAGAGGCAGGAGGATTGCTGAGTTCAAGGGTTGCCTGGGCTACATAGTGAGCTCAGGGCCAGCCTGAATTACAAAACGAGGCCCTGTCTAAAAAAAAAAAAAGAAAATTATGTTGGAAACAAATGTACAATATCATGACATAACCTAAAGACCTCCAAGATGATACACTGCCATGGACAAAACCCAGCCCTTATCCCTCACCACAGTTGTAGAACTCGATGCCACAAACTCTTCACTTTTTCTAAAATCAAGCCCTCTCCATAGAATGAACAGTTGTCATATTGAAGAATACTCACAACAATGTGCCGTGTGCTCTGAAGGCAACTTAGAAAACAAAGGTTCCAGACAAGTCTGGGACAATGGATGCATCAAAGAACTACATCTATCCCAAAGTCACTACTTTGAAGACAGTGAAAGCTAATTTGTTGTGAGTCTGATTTTTAAAAACTTCAACAGCAACAACTAGTCTTTCCTCCCACAGCTATCAATATTATGCATTATCAGAATCCATACACTGCACTGAGAGGCCTCACAGAGTGGACATTGGTGCCAACATTATAAATTATGTCTCCTCCTTACAAAGAGCATGTCATTCAGCACAAGGTGCACTGGCTGGTTGTAAATTATTACAGATCCTCACATCATCCAAGGGGGATTTACCTTGGTATTTTGCTCAGAAAATGGGAAACTTGTTAATCAAACACTGAACCCCATGGGCCAGTAGAAAGGGATCACTTTTCACAGCAAGATCAGACCCAGCAGCTACAATAAGGACAGAGCATACATGTGGGAACAGCAGAGGAATTAAGGAACATGACCAGCAAGACTGAGGGATTCGCTCTGGGCACAGTCTCCTGCCTTATTTCTGAATCTGTTCAATCTTCACATGCAATAATGATCACGAGCAAACCCTGAAAGTCCCCATCCTGCTTTGCAGACAAGAATTTCATTGTCAGCTATCTGTTCACCAAACAAAGGTTTTGTTATATTTGCAACGTACCTTGCAATACATTCAACAAAGCACAGACACATTTTCTGATTAGTATTTAATTATTTTGCAATCATTTGTTGAGAGTATCCAGAAGCTGGGCTGGTTTTCATACTTTAAAGTGAAATACTCATGTCCCAAACTCATGGAATTTCTGGTTAAGAAAAAAAAAAAAAAAACTATTGTTACAAAAACAAACAACCTTCTCCTAGTAAGAGTTTAATCCCTCCTCACTTGTCCACATAGGAATCTTTCTTCCAAATAGCTCCTATTTATATTTAAATCTGCAGTATTACCCATTACCTTTATAAATTACCACATATTGAGACTGAGAGTGCTGTGTTCATATTGACATTGTTGTGTTCATAGCTCCAGAATACAAGAGTAAAATGGAACCTTTAGTACTTCACCTGACCAAAAACTATAACATGCTTTATTTTGTAGCAGCTGTTATATGATTAGCAGAGCATTCTGCACAGAGAAAATAACCTCAAAATAATTGCCAAATGTTATTATTTCCACTTTTTAACTCATATAGACTTCTCAACACCCCAGTGATACAGATATTTTTAATCCCTGATTTACAGTTGAAAGAAAAAGAGGTGAAGAGAGGTTCACGACTTGTCCAAAGTCACACAGCTAGAAAATGGCTGTGACAAAACTCAGACTCTGGTGCAAACTCTTCACCATTATACAAAATTGTCTTTGAGTTGGACATGGTGGTTCATGCCTGTAATCCCAGCACTTGGGAGGCAGACGCAGGAGGACTGCTGAGTTCAAGGCTTGCCGGGGATACATAGTGAGCTCAGGGCCAGCCTGAGCTAGAAAGTAAGACCCTGTCTCAAAAAAAAAAAAAAAAAAAATCAGGCATGGTGGCTCACACCTGTAATCCCAGGACTCAGGAGGCAGAGGCAGGAGGATTGCTGAGTTTGAGGTTTGCCTGGTCATTGTAGCAAAAGGAAAAACAGAAAGAACATAAAGCCCATCAGCAGAGAAATAAATATATCTAAGTAAATTGTTTTCATATTTAAAAAAAACATATGAAAAAAGAATGTTTGTTATGAGAGGGACTGTTGCCTAAAGTTCAAAAAGCAATGTACAAAGTTATACAAATTACAAATTTAGTATGATGTATTCTTTTGTAAAAGAAATCATGCTTAGATGTAAAGAAAACTGACAGGAAAGTAAAACAAAATGTTGCTAAAGGTGATCATATTACGAATGTTTTTAATTTATTAACTTTGGCTTGTATACATTTTTCAAATGTTCACTATGAAGCAGAATTCTATCTAAAAAATCAGTTACATGGCAAGTTTCAAAGTAAATCATTTATATCCAAAATTAATATCAAAGTCTATTTATAAAATACCTAATAATACACAATTCTTAGTGGTTTCCATGTCTTTTGGATTGTATACCCCAGTCACTCAAAAATTTGAGCCTCTATTTCTAATGCATAAATATTTCAATTATCAAAGTTATGTACATGCTCTATCTTGACAAGTATATATTTAAAAATTTTTAAGATAAAATCAATAAAAGTTCTAACATCTATTTTCAAAGATTGGAAACTGATACTATAGCAAGCAAAGATTTCACTCTGAAAGATCCACTGGGCCCAAGTTTATGGGATGGAAAGTAGAACTGGAAAAAGTAGAGAAGGAACCCTTTAACAGAAAAATAGACAACTGTCTGAAACAGGAAGAAAACAAATTTTTTAAAAGATCAAATTGAAAGAAGATCAATAAAACACAGCCTATTTGATCATCCTGGATCATCAGGAAACTAAGAATGAAAATCACTTGTAGGACTTTGAAAAGAGACTTGAAAGGATGGAAACAGTTCTAAGAACTACCAAGGGTGATATCAAGGAAATCAAGATAGGTTTTTTTTTTTTTGTGTGTGTGTGTGTGTGTGTGTGTGTATGCACACGTGCATATACATCTGCAAGTACGCATGCCTTCTGATGAAAATGCTTTTAAAGGTTGGGGGTACAGCTCAATGGTAGAACACTTGCCTAGCATGCATGAAGCCCTGGGATCCATCCCTTGCACCAGGGAAGAAACAATAAAAACAAAAACAAAACACTTCTGAAAAAATGTATAAATAAATTACTCAAGGAAATCTGTTTCTAGGACACATTTTGGTTTCCCCTACATTAAAATCCTCTTGAACTCAGTATTTCCTAATTTTTTTATGTCTTTTTTTTTTTTTTTTTGAGACAGGGTCTCGCTTTGTAGTTCAGGCTGGCCCTGAGCTCACTATGTAGCCCAGGCAAGCCTCAAACTCAGCAATCCTCCTGCCTCTGCCTCCCAAGTGCTAGGGTTACAGGTTTGAGGCACCAATCCCATCATTTGTGGTATGTGGTACTGATTGCTGGTGGGGATGAGTCATCATGCCCGGTATTGTTGTATGTGGTTATCAGGGATCTAACCCAGGGACCTTGTGCTTGCTAGGCAGGTGTCAGAACCACTGAGCTAAATCTTTAGCCCCATATATGTCTATTTTTTAAATAAATTCAGTTTATTGGTACATTTTAGGAATACATTATGATCAGATTTCTCATTGGTAATTTGTACCTGTACATAATATACCTTGATTCTTTTCTCCCCCCACTGTCCTGCCCTCCCTTCAATTTCCACACCACCTATATACTAACCTTTGTTTCCATTTTTTCCCTTTTATCATCAATTTTTTTTTTTTTTTTTTTTTTGCTTTTTGGAGACAGGGTCTCACTTTGTAGTTCAGGCTAGCCCTGAGCTCACTATGGTGCCCAGGCAAGCCGTCAGCAATCCTCCTGTCTCTGCCTCCCGAGTGCTGGGATGACAGGCGTGAGCCACCACGTCCGGCATTGTGGTATGCGGTGTTGATTGTTGGTGGGCGTGTCTCCACGCCCAGCATTATATGTGGTAACTGGGGATCGAACTCAGGTCCTTGAGCTTGCAAGGCAGGCACCGGAACCACTGAGCTAACCCTCCGGCCCTATCATCAAATTTTTATCTTTCCCTATTTTGCCTTTCCCCTGCCCCTTCCCAGTTATCATTTCCCTTTGAACATTTTCTTTATATTCCACAATATCTATCATACATATATGCCTATTTTTAAATAATCCGTGGGAGTGAGGAATACAAAGTATAGTGTAGAACAACATTCAAGGTACTGTACTGAACCCCTCTGGAGGTGATTATGTGATAGAGTAGGAAGCAAGGCTCAATGAGGAAATATAAACAGCTTACAAGGCCCAGAAACACCTAAAAACTTTGCAGCAGGAAGAAGTTCACATCCCAACAATAAGAACAGCTATCAGTATCATGACACAGAAGAGGTAGAGGGAAGGAGCACTGAACTCAAGAATGTAGTGACAGACAAGTATGATCATACACCAATTATTATATCCAAAAATCACATTCAAATAAGAATGTGAAAGAACCTGATAACTTTCAAGAAGACTGTTGCCAATGTGATTGGTTTTTCCAGACAAAAGAAAAAGAGCAAGTTCATTTTTTAATACAAAGCCAGGGCTTACATCTCTCCAGGAAAGAAAGAGATAAACTCTAAAAATTCTTCAAAGGCGAAATATCATCCGTTCATTTGAAACACGTTTCCTTAACACCTGCTACCTGTGGCTATAATACAATACTTGAGGCTGTGGGTTGGAGATTTAGCTCAGTGGTTCTGGCACCTGCCTCACAAGTGCAAGGTCCTGAGTTTGATATCCGGTAACCACACACAATGCTGGACGTGGTGACTCACACCCACCAGCAATCAATACTACATACCACAGTGCGGGGAGTGGTGACTCGCGCCTGTAATCCCAGCACTTGGGAGGCTAAAACAGGAGGATTGCTGAGTTCGAGGCTTGTCTGGGCTACATAGTGAGCTCAGGGTCAGCCTGAACTACAAAGTGAGACCCTGTCTCAAAAAAAAAAAAAACTTGAGGCTGGGTAATTTATAAATTAACCACTTCTAAAGTGATGCTGGTGCCCAGCATATCCAATCAGCAGGGCATTTGATACCTGATAAAGGCCCTCTGGCCTCTTCACAACAGGACAGACACACAGAAAAGGAAACAGAGGGACCAAGCATAGAAAGTAGTCTTGATTAACAACTGCTTTGAGAGAAAATTCACTCCTGCAAGGTATATTCTGTGATATTACATTACACTTGATCTTAGCCAAAAGGCTGAGAAGCGATGTGTGATATCACATTAATTCCATCAGTGATCACATTAATTCACTCATGAAGGTGGAGCCCTCATCAACTAATTGCCTTCTTTTAGGCCTATCTTTTAAAGTTTCTATATCTTTAGTGTCACCACTGGGGATCAAGATTACACATGAGCCTTCCTGGGGGAACCCTGTCAAACCATCTCCAAATCATAATACCTGCGTTCTAGGCACTAAACTAATGCTATTCTTTCTGGATCTTTCTGGAATCGTTCTAGATTCTTTATGTATTATAGTGTAGTAAACTATTTCAAAAACCAGTGGATTAAAATATGAAACAGTTATTACATTATAGCTTCTGCAGGAGGATCCAGACACTTCTGGCTCAGGGCCTCTATGTTCACAGAGTCCTAAAGTCAGTCTCAAATTCAGTGATAGCTAGAAGACTTATAGGTCTCACATAGGGTAATGCTCATGGATATAACTTAGGACAACAAAAGGACAGAAATAACCACTTCTTCCCATTGCTGGAGAGGGAACCAGGTACAAACTTCTGGGGACCTCTCCTCATGGAATCACGTGGGATGCACTCAATTCCTATGGTAACAGCATGTGAGAAATTACAGAAAAGCCCAAGGTTTACACAAAGGGCTGCTCATGTCCCTACCCTGTGTTTCAAATGTATCCAAATTCCAGAATCTCAGATGGAAAGCAGACATTCAGCATGGTTTTACTCACACCAACTCACTGTTACCCATTAGAGAATCATGAGGACCTTTCCTGCTCCTTCCAAATTCCCAGGTATCAGCCAAGAGACCCTCTTGCAAGTAGACTTTTCTAAGAATAGCATCCTTCAATGGAAGTTCCCTCCCAACAGTGTCTCGTGTAGTTGCAGTTAGTGTAGGGCCCATCTGCATCATGTGAAGCCTTGACTGGAATGGGAGACACACTTACAAGAAAGCTCTCTCCCGCCGGGCGTGGTAGTTCACGCCTGTAAAATCCCAGCACTCAGGAGGCAGAGACAGGAGGATCGCTTAGTTTGAGGCTTGCCTGGGCTACATAGTGAGCTCAGAGCCAGCCTGAACTACAAAGTGAGACCCTGTCTCCAAAAAAAAAAAAAAAAAGAGAGAGAAAGAAAGCTCCCTCCCATGGCCATTGGCTGGAAGTTCTTTACCATATGGGCTTCTATGAGTCTGCCTGGGTGTCCTGAATATATGACAGCTGGCTTTCCCCACAGTGAGTGATCCAAGACAGTGAGCGCTGCCCAAAATGGAAGCTATATTCTTTAATAAACTAATCTCAAGAGGGACATACCATCACTTCTAGCATATGCTACTGCACACAGCTCAGCCCTAGTGTGAGAAGGGAAGGGTTTTAACCCCATGGAATCCTGAGAGTCAGGTGCCTACCACAGTTCACTCTCTGCTTCCCAGTGATCTGCACCTTCCTACAAATATATGCACTAACCCTCCCCTTGTCCCATTGCAATATCAGCTCCAGATTCAGACCTTCACCCTCTAAATCACGTCTAGGTTCGGATGAGGTTTCCCAGGTGCAGTCTCTGACATAAGTGTCCTGGAATATGGTCCTCTTGCTCTTCAGGCACAACCAACTAAAAACACAAGTTTTCTGTTGCCACATACCTAACATATAGAGGGGGGACTATAAATACTCCTCCCCACAAAGCAGGGAGGGGAAGCAGCCGTTCTGAAATCCAGCCCAGCAAATGTTGAATGTTCTTGATTAGCTCTCTAACTGAGGTCTAGGGATAATGCTCCATGGCTCTTAGCCCCACTCTCTGGACTCTTTGTTCTGCCCTTGTCTTAGTTACTTTTCTGTCTTTGCTGAGACAAAACACCTGACACCCAAAGCTACAGAGGGAAAGATTATTTAACTCACAGTGGGTAGAGATCTCAGTCCATAATTAGCTGGCTCCAAGGCAGGGTGGCATGGCAGACAGACTTGCAGAGGAAAATCAGTTCATAGGGGGCACAAGGAAGCAAAGCAAGCAAGCAAGGGACAAGACGATTCTCTTCCTATTGTTCAGACTGTAACCAGCTACCAGGACGAGGGCAGTGCCAAATCAATCAGTGGACTGATCAGTAATCACCCACTCTTACTCCTAACATTCTTAATCCTACCAATGCACCTCAAGTCACTCTCACATTCTATATTCAGCCACCTCTCAAGAAGCTGCTCCCCCCCTTGGTTGCATGAAACTTTGGGCAGACATCTAGACACAAGCTGCAACAGCTGTCTTAGCGTCATCTTTACCTTTTCATGAAAGCTAATGTGTACTCTGGCTGCTTTCCTGTTTCCTGATACATCAAGGTCCAAACACGAGACATTTTAGTTTGGTTCCCCACCCAGCCACATACTGAGGATCAAACCATGCCTCATACATGCTACACAAGCACTCTACCATTGAGCTACATCTCTGGCTGTAACACTTTCATTCTGAGTTGATGGTGTCTCTTCAAGTACAACTCTTTAAACATTGTGGGACTTCTATGAACCCTCATAGGGTTCACTCTCCTAGATAAAAGTCATATCCACAAATCTCTTTGTAACAAGACCATGTTCATGCTGCATCTCTGCTGAGGTACAGTGACCTTGAGCTTCCAAGGAGGCTATTGCTTGACAGGGGATCTGTCAAGCCAGCAATTTCTTTAAGAGGACTTTTTTTGTCTGACTCAATGGTACCCTCAAGGTATTATCTTTGAATTTTGAAATCTCAAGATTTTTTTATAATCACACCCCCAGCTTCCATTTAGCAGTTTTTTTCAAAAAGTGCTCTGAATCTGATCTTTGTTCAGAAGCTATTTCTCAACTTTAACCTCATATGCCATGTGAGGAGGCTGAGACTCTTCACAACCAACACAGTTTGGCTTTTTAATTGTTCTGCATGTATATGTGTGTAATGTGTGCACATGCTTGCACAAATGTGCTACTCTCTTCTTCCAATTTTACTTTAAGCAATACGAGAAAAAATTCAGAAAGCCACTGTCTATCTTGTGGGTCAATTCACACTTGTCTTCCTTTATCTGAAAATGTACCAAGGTACTTGTGTAAACCAAGTTGTCCCAGTTGGCCCGGCACATCTATCATTTTAATACCGACAGTGTCACTTCTTGGCCAAATCCTCTTAGTGCCAGGCAAACCAGATTAAATTTGTTGAATTAAAAAAAAAAAGGAAAAAAATCAGAAAGCACTCCCAATATCCTACGTAGAAACTTCCTTAACCACCCCGTTTACCAGGGACATTTTTCTACTTTCTACATTACTTCAGGTGACAGTGCTGCTAAATATTTGCTAAACATTTGCTGCATAACAAGGATTCTCCCTTTTTCAGTTTACAGTAGGATTTTTCTTATTTTCCTTTAGGCCTTCACAGGCAGCCTTCTCAAAGCCCCAACTTCAATGAACAGTGTGCTATTCAAAGAACTGAAAGCTTTTACCTATGTGCCCTTCAGTCCTTGCTGCTTTCCCACAGCCCCACTGCCTTGTTCAAAGCCACTACCATATTTCATATTATTTTTTACACCAGCATCCCAAATCTACTACCAAACCGTTCTTAGTTATTTATGGATATGTAACAAATTACTGCAAAATTTAAAACTTAAGATAACAACCATTTATTGTTTCATATTGTCTCTTAGCATCGGGAATCGGGAGCCATTAGAATGGATGACTTCGGCTCAGGATCTCTCCTGAGGCAGCAATCGAGCTGACAGCGGAGCCTGCGACATCTGAAGGCTCAACCAGGGGGACGGGGCTGCCAGTCTCACTCGCACAGTTGCTGGCCTGCTTCCATTTTTATTAGTGTAGCCTCATGAGTCTCTCGCTGGATACTGCCTGTCTTTACAACGGAGCAGTTGGCTTTCCACAGAGGAGGGAGCCAAGAGAGAGTTTCCAAGATGAAAAACTCAGTCTTTAACTTGCCAAAATTAGAAATGACACGTGATCATTTCTATCACCATCTATTTGTCAAGGGCATGAATGCCAGAGGTAGGGATCATGGAGGCCATGTCAGTTGGTAGATGCTACAGTTTTCCTATCTGGAGTTCTAACAGATGACAGGTGTCAATAGTACTTACAATACAGAGTAATAAAAACCATCACAGACATATGGAGAAGTCAACACCAGTTTGCATGTGAGAGTCAAGAAAGGTCCACAGAGGAGGTTTAGTTTAGGACCCAAGGGCCACATGAGACTTGTCTGACACACAGAAGAGCCTCTGCCTTTGGAAAGTGTTTCTGTGCATTTCTCTTTATGTGCATCTTATCTCACCGGTAAAGTTTACAATCTCAAAGCTCTTCCCCAAGGGAAAATATGGATGACTTGATTTAATAACAGTATTTTGGAAGACACATTGTCCTTCAATAAATGAACCAAAAGCACAGTGGTAGATGACGGATGTCATTCTTGGAAATGCCTTAGTCAAAGGTCAAAGCTTTACTAAAGAAAAAAATGAATAAAGTGAAAACATACAGCCGGGTAACAAATGCCAAAGTAAGAATAATTGCCTCTAATTCGGCAAGGCACACAACCATTCACCACATAATAGTGATTATTTAAATAAAAAAGGCAGGAGTAAAGACATAGAGAAAGAAATGCTAACCAGAGAATCCCTTCTTATAAAACAGACAAATGGGAGCTAGATTTAGCTCGGGCACCTGCCTTGCAAGTGCAAAGTCCCTGGTTCGATCATACAGGATGTGGTGACTCATGCCCACCAGCAATCAGTACCACATGCCACAATGCCAGGTGTGGTGGTTCATGCCTGTAATCCCAGCAGTCGGGAGGCAGAGGCAGGAGGATTGCTGAGTTCGAGGCTTGCCTGGCTAGAGAGCTCAGCGCCAGCCTGAACTACAAAGTGAGACCCTGTCTAAAAAAAAAAAAATTAAAAAACATAAAACAGACACATGAATGTATATAAAATAGATCAGGCAAGTAAACCAATCTTTTAAAAGATATTTTTTAAAATTTTTCATTATAAGAATGATACAATCTCGTTATAAAATCTATAAAGTGTTAATAAGCATAGAAGGAAAATTAAAATCTCATGACCACCAATTTCACAAATACTCACTGTGTGGTTTATAGACTTTTCTCTTTTAGGCTGCTGGATTAATTGGGGATAGAATACATATATACATACATACATATATACATATAGTTATATATGGTTTATAGAATATATAATTCTGGAGTGGCTCTATGTTACGAATGTAAAGTTAACATGAAAATGAAATGAACATGTGAAAATTATAAGCCTGTATAATATAGAAAGATATGAAATAAAAAATAAAATTCCTTTGCAATTCTTTTACCAAGGAAAATACTATTATAAGCAAATATATTCTCAATTTTTATTTATTCCATCACTAGTAAACACATATTTCAAGTGTTTAAAGAATCTGAATTTTAAGTCTTTCATCATGAATTTTGCGTATCAGATTTTGTAAAACCTTTATGGAGGTATTCAGTTTTAGTACTGATTTGTAAGTAAGTGTCTTGCACCCACCCATTCAAATACACTGCTCTGTCACTATCTTAAATCCCAGTAGCAAAGTCTTAGTGTTAGTAAATGGCTGAACCACATTTAAATTTGCCTGAATCTGAACTTCAGGCATCTCCTATAGCGGTAAAGTCACTTAAAGAATACAAATATGTAAAACATATAGTGATTATTAAACTAAAAACAAAGCAGTAGTTCTGAGTCTCTATTGCCCACTGGAGCTTTGGAGACTCCCCACACCTGCTTCTCATCCCACACCAGTGAAATCAAACATACAATTTTTGAAGATGCCAAGGTTTTCCCTGTGAGCAGCAAAGTTTAAGGAATGTCCAACTAGGCATTGCAGACCCCAGCTTCTACTGCTGCTGACTCATGACCCTCGTGGAGTGTCACCTGTCCTTGGTGGAGAAGAATTCACAAGTATCTGCCTTTCCTGGGGCCATCTTGCTGCAGACTATGACTAGATGATAAGAATGGATGAAGATCCACTTCTGTTGCCCCATATATTGTTCCATTTTCATCTGTTTTAACAGAATACCACTGAGTGGGCAATTTGTTAACAATGGGAATTCATTTTGCTAGTTGTTCTAAAGGCTGGGAAGGCCAGAAGCGGGTACCAGCATCTGATGAGGACCTTCATCTGCATCACAATGCATCTGAAAGGAAAACTCTGCAGTATGAGGAAAAGCAGGAAAGGCAAACATCCTTTTACCAAGAGTGTATTTCTTCTGTTATGAGAAACTGAAGCTATAAATGTGTTCTAGAATCCATGATTGATATTGTGAAATAGTAAATATTCAAAGGGTAATGGGTCTTAGGGGTAAATAATGAAGAAAGAAAAAAACTGATGGTTAAAAAAAAGGAAGCAATGCTTGTGTATATGGCGGGGTAGGGGAAGGGAAAAAATGAGAATTAAGTTGTATCATATACTGGTTCAAATTCTCAATGTGGAGTGTAATTGTGATGTGTATATATAATGTACCAATAAAATGTGCCAGTAAAAAAAAATTTTTTTTTTTTAAAAAGAGCTAATCTTCACAGACTGTGACAATAGCCACCCATTCTCAAGGGCAGGGCTCTCAGGATCTAATCATCCCTTAAAGAGCTCACCTCTTAATACAATCACATTGGTAATTACATGTTAACTTGAGTTTTTTGAGGGGACACTTAAACCGCAGCCCCCCAACTTAGAAATCCATGTTCCAGAGTTCCACAGGACAGGATGAGACCCTGTGACTTAATAAATAATAATGAAGGACCTTAATAATGTCCTTCATGCTTTTCTTGAAGTTGCTTCCTGAGAGAACTAGATGGCACTTCCCCTAAAAGAATAAAATTTTCCTAAAAGAGACTAGGCTAGGAAAAAAAAAATCTTCCTTAAAGGTTCCACATCTATCCAAGGGTAGTAATAAAAATGCTTTCATGGGAGTTATTTTTCAATGGTTACAGAATTTCGTTTGGGGTAATGCAAAGTATTGGAAATGGTGCTGAAGACTACAAAAAACTGTGGCTATAATTAATGTCACTAAACTATACATTAAAAGTTATCCAGGGCCAGAGATTTAGCTCAGTGGTTCCGGTGCCAGCCTCACAAGCGCAAGGTCCCGAGTTTGATCCCTGGTAACCACACACAATGCTGGGTGTGGTGACTCACGCCCACATACCACAGTGCCGGGCATGTGGCTCACACCTGTAATCCCAGCACTCGGGAGGCAGAGGCAGGAGGATTGCTGAGTTCAAGGTTTGCCTGGGCTACATAGTGAGCTCAGGGCCAGCCTGAACTACAAAGCGAGACCCTGTCTCAAAAAAAAAAAAATTATCCAAGTGGCAAATTTCATATAGATTACAACATTTTTAAGACTAATAATACAGCAGAAAGCATTAAATTGTACAATTTACATGTGAACTTTATCTGAATATAGTTGTTTTGAAAAATCCACTCAGCACACTGTAATGACATGGTGATCTACAAATGAGTAAAGCAGTAGTCGTGGCTGTATTAATCCACAGAACAACGTAATGATAATATTTTAAAGCCTTTATGGAGAGGCTCTCTTTCACTCATTGTCTCATTCTCCAAAATAAAGAAGCAAAATGCTTATTGATTTGTACTTTATATCTTTGCTCAGCAGGAATTCAGGAGTTATATGCTGAGTGGTACAGGACAAAGAATAAGCAATTTCTTGGGCCAACTCCCAGGGTTAAGAATATTTAAAGACTACTTGAGGGCTAAGATATTGGCAATGTCACGGAATTCAGTTTTTCAGAAGTAGAAGTGTCCAATTTATCTGAATTGCAAGTTCCCACATACAGAAAACCACCACGAGGTAACAGACTGATTTCCCAAAAAGGAACAAACGCACTTGTTTATAAAAACAAGTACAGTTGTCCCTCATCATCTACAGAGAGAATAGTTCCAGGAACCCCAGTAGAGACCAAAACTCTGTAGATCCTTCACTCTTCAGGTAAAATCGCATTTTTTTTTTTTTGAGACAGGGTCTCACTTTGTAGTTCAGGCTGGCCCTGAGCTCACTATGTAGCACAGGCAAGCCTCGAACTCAGCAATCCTCCTGCCTCTGCCTCCCAAGTGCTGGGATTACAGGCGTGAGCCACCACGCCCAGCAAAATCACATATTATTTGCACACAATCCAGACACACCCTCCCACAGACATTTAATCATCTCTAGATTACTTATAATATCTAATACCACAGAAGTGGCATACAAAGAATTATTATACTGTACTGCTTAGAAAATAATGATAAAGCAGAAAAGCTGTATATAGATGTAATTTTCCCTCAGTATTCTGTAACTGAGGCCAGTTGACTATGCAGATGTAAAATTCGTGTGTGCAGAATGCCAAATGTTTGCATCAAAAGCAGCATGTTTACAGGGTAACACTTGGAAAATCCTACCTCCCAAAACACCTGGCCCATGCTTCCTCCAATATTTATATAATATACCACATTTGCCACCACCCCCATAATTATCACCATTGGCCATCCCCACCCCAGGAACCTAGGTGTTTGTACTTCTTGAAAGGTTGGCAAGCCTCTTGCTTCATTGTATATACCTCCTTTAATAAGAGAACTTCATTCAATAAAGGCCAAATTTCCCATCAGGTTAACTGTCATTTAAAGCCTGTGGTTTCAGCTTGTGGGCCCTCCACAATCAATGTATTTCCAGAAACCAACTTGATGTTATACAAAGCTTAGACATTGAAGTACTTAAGAATGGAAGGAAACACCAAGGTCAAAATGCCACCAAAGGAGAATGGAAAAAAAAGTAATAAATTTGGAACTCAAATATCTGAACTTCAGGCATGAATCTGTCACTAATAAGCTATGTGACCCTGGGTTAATTCACTTCCCACTCTGTATCCCAGTTCCATTTTCTGCAATATGGTCATAATAATGCTTGGGCTGCCTATCTCACAGATTGCAGTGAGATCAAATGAGGTTAATACATGTCTAAATACTTAAAATTTTGACAAATGGAAAAGAGTACTATAGTACTTTCAATCTCTGAAGAGCTCCAGAGAAACCTAGTAGAGGGCTGTCTAGGTGCAACAGAACTGTTTAAACATGAGGGTGAGAAAGAAGTCCACTGGTGGCGTCAGGGGGTATTAATTCAAGTTTACTTTTTCTCATATCCATTGCATAATCAAGTCAAAAACACAGTGACATGCTATGAATGCCACAAATCAAGGTATGAAAGAAAACAGCAGGCAGAATATGTCCTTAGCTTTGACTATCCATATATAGCATTTAAAAGAATTTCTATCCCAAATGCTCATGTGCCTTTAACGTGTTGTTTTGTTGAGTTCCACCCTTGCTGTGGGGTAGATGTGGATGTGTCCTATTTTTATTATGTTAGAAAGCACTGGTATGAAATATTCCGTTTCTTTGGGGACTTGAACATAATACTTTTTTTTCTAGAAAATGCCCTGGAGAGAACTAAACTTTCACAGCATGGCACAGCAATTCTCCAATGAATTTTTTAAAGAATTCTGTAAAGTAAGATAACAATCATCAACACACTGATTTCATATTCCACAAATGGGTAACCTCTAAAATTTCAAAGTCAGGGGCTTATTTTTTCCCACTGAATGAAGACTAGATTGGGACTCAGGCATGTTCCAAATTTAGCAGGACTTCTGAGACAGGGAGCAGTTGCTTAACAACTGCACACAGTGGTGCCTGACCTCAGAGGTTGCCAGGGGAAGCCACCAGCAGAGCCAAGAGCAGAACCAAAGCAGAAACAAACAACTGCCCAAAACAATGACTCCTGAGACCCAGACAGAATGCAACGGGTTTGTCTTGCATTTTCTTAAGGGAAGCATTGTAGAAAGTGAGAGAGATTCTAGATTCAAGTCACTTGTATGTAGGCACTGAAAAATTAATCAACTTTAAAACAAATGCAGATTTAAAACACCCCTTTTTTCTTCTTTCCTCCCAATATCAAATTCTTCTGGAGCCCATGGTGGTTATGTAGTCACTAACTCAAGGCACTGCTCATGAATGTTGTTGGCCCTCTGTACCCAAGGATTCCACAGTCCCAGATTCAGGCAACCAATAACTAAAAACACCTACTCCCAGAAAAAACATTACACTTGTACTGAATATACACAGACTTCTTTTCATAAATTTGAAGTAGTATGTGTTCATAGTACATAATGTTTACATTTCTGTGAAGAGTAACTAATGTACCTCAATTCCTTTTTACATTTCCTTTCCCTCTCTTCCTTCTTCCTCCATCTCTTAATCCCCTTTCTCAATGAGAAATATACATCTTTTATTTTGATCTCTATTTATACTTATATGGCATTACCTCATACTGGGTATTATGTCATGCAGAGGTGGTTCAAAGTATGCAGGAGGATATGCAGATTATATGCAAATGCCATGTTGTTGTATATAAGGGACTTGAGCACTTGCAAATGTTGGTATCCATGGACTCCTAGGCCCAATCCCCTGGCTACTGCTGACTGTACTTCTTGACTTCCCTGTGGCATGAGACACTCCTGGCCATTCTTTTACCTTGAAACAGCTCCTTTCCTTGACTTCTCCAGTACAATATCACTTCTTGGCATTCAACCTATTTCCCTAGTCTACTTTCTTATCACTTGTCCTTCTCATCCTTGGTTAATTAAGTCCCCTTTGTCTTCCTCTGGGTATCCTCCACTGCTCACACTCAGAGATCTGAAGTCTTAAGTGTTTGTTATTCATTTCATCTCTTCCTGTCAAAGTCAGCCTTCTATTCCACCCACATTTATGAGTTTTCAAGTCCTATGAAGAGCTCAAGGGTCCTTCATGTGCACCTCTTCCTCTGTATCACTATGCAGTAATACTCCAAGAACTTTCCAAGTGAATTCTTATTGGTGGTATCTATGGACTCAAAACATTCTGCTCAGCAAAACCAGTAATTCTTCCTAAAGTCACAATTCTGTTCAAAAAAATGCCAGCGCTCCTCTTTTTCAAGTCCAGATTCACAATCCTAACATCTAAAGTTATCTATAATCCTGTCTTATCTCTGCTAACACCC
>PVIC010009444.1:23619-45627 GCA_004025085.1 Thryonomys swinderianus
TATTATTTAGGGAATAATGACAAGAAAAACTTCTGTACATGTTCAGTATAGATGCACCCACCATAGGCCTAACTGTATTTCCAATCCACACTTGGTTACCTCTGCAGATGCACAACTTGTAGATATAAAAAGCCAACCATGTTTATTGTCTATCCCCTTACCAAACAGAGACCCCTTTTCCAGCTCCATTTTACTCTCATTTTAGGTGGGCAGGTAGGATAATTAAAAATATTTTCCAGACTTCCCTGCAACTAGAGATCTAGGGAAAAAAGGGGTTCCACTAACCAGGCACACATGCAAGAAGCTCCAGAAAGTGCAATAAGATGGGGATCCTCCATTGTCCCTTCTTGATGCTCAGGGCTATCAAGGAAGGTCACAGGACATAAGACTGTCCAGCTGCAGCCATGTTCAGTGTCCTTCCTCCAGTTTCAGGACAGCAAAGGAGCCACTGCAGCATTAGTCACAGTCATTGTGACTTTTCAAATTCACCTTCCTGATGCCTGAATGGCACCCCAGTGGCACACTGTGACACTGGTTCAGTATTATTCCAGAAAAATTTCCCTGGGACTTGCCCTTCCAGTGGTTCTGTAAGCAGCTAATCTCTTATATGAAATGCTTTCTGTAATTTATAGCCAGGTTTTTTGTCTTATCCTGAACCATAACTAACACAGTCAAATTGTTTACTTCTGTTTATGAGAGATGAAATGCCAATGTATGCAAAAGTGCTTTATCCGCAGTAGAGCTGTTGTCACCTGCAAGGCTTTATCTTATTTCTCATATTCTGACCCCCTCCATGGATGTGGCATAGATGCTCCCATCCCTGAAATCTGGCTGCTCCCATAGCACAGCCTCTAGCTCTTTTCCTTTCTCACTCTTATTTGAGGAATCTCGTCTACCCTTTTGGCCTCAATAACTATACCCATCAAGGGCTAACCTATTACAAGACATGGATATTTGGAGAAGTCAATATACAGGTAATTCTCCAAAATAATACACATGTGTTTTGATGTTTATATAATCTGTGACATCCATAGACCTTTGGCATTTCATCTGTGAACTTGAAATCCTGATCTCACATGCCAAAGGATGTTCACTCTTATGCCTTAAACTGAATTGTTCTCCTGTGGTAAAGGCTGACATGGGCAAGGTGGCCAATGAACTTCCTATAAGGACCTCAATGTAGCCACACATGAATTGTCAGGAACTGCAGATGACTTACAGATGTCTGCCCTGTCCTGCGGGACCAACTACTGGGATTATTGCAGATATCCACCCTGCCTTATGTATGCTAGGATTTGGGGTGTTAAGGCTTAGTACTGAATAAAGGTGCAGCAAGCTCCAGGTACTGGGCCTTCTGCTGCTACCCAGAGAAGCAAGGCTTGAACCCGGGTTCAGCCTTTTTATCACAGCTCCAATTTTGTTGTTTGTTGGTTGTTAATCCTTTTACTGTGGGACTCACGAGAGACTGGAGCTTGCTACAAGCGTTCTGGCTGTGTCTTCTTCTCCTGCTTCCCACAGTGAATCTTTGTAAATTACCTATCATGCCATTAAATGGCTCTGGCATCTTTAGAGGCCTGGGCATCATTCAGACATCTCTCCTGCCTTCCTTATAGAAGGACTTGTTGATCCTTGCAATTTTACATCCCTACTCACTTTTGAATCTATCTTTTTCTCCATCTCAGGTTTCAGTAATTCAATCCACTTCTCATCCAGATTGCTGCAGGAGTCTCCAAATGGCATGTCTTCTACCTTGTTCCCTTAAATCCATGTTTTGCACCTGAGAACATATTTATCAACTCTAATTGTGTTTTTCCTCTGTTCAAGTACAAAGAATTCTGTCATTATCATCATTCAGTCCGCCCCAAACCTTCGCCTTGAAATGGCTCCATACTACCCCAGCATTGGAGCTAAAAGAACAACAGTATTTATCTCTCCCCAAGTCGTACATGCTACTCCTTTCCCTACTGTCCTTCCTTCAAAAACACTTTGTTCTTCTGCTTCTTTCCTTCCCCTCCCTATTCTCACACTTGCCTCCTCACCAGCTCCTTATCCTTAAATTCTTGGCTTAGATGTCATTTAATTTCCTTACTCATCAAAAGTCTATTGAAATGCCGGATGTGGTGGCTCACGCCTGTAATCCCAGCACCGGGAGGCAGAGACAGGAGGATTGCTGAGTTTGCGGCAGCTTGCCTGGGCACCATAGTGAGCTCAGGGCCAGCCTGAACTACAAAGCGAGACCCTGTCTCCAAAAAGCAAAAAAAAAAAAAAAAAAAAAAAAGTCTATTGAATCTAGATATAGAACAATAAAAAGACAATTGCAATCTTTGCCCTGATAAAGCTGAATCTTATAGGGACATTAGATCAAATACGATGATCTCCCAGTAGTTACTGCAGGCAGAGTCAAGATCCCATAATCAACACTGTGACCCTGAAATTCTCTAAATACTGGCTACGAGGTCTCTCCCAATGAGCAAGCTATATATTCCTTTCAGAAAGGATTGTCTTATCTACATTTATCACCAAGGCCTTCTAGTGGATCTGGCACCCAGATGTGTTACTATATCCCCACTGATTAATGAAATATTAGTCAATAAATATTAGCTGCATGAGTCAGCACTGCTTAAAAGTGATCTCATAAAGGATATACAACTAGGTGAAACAATTGCTAAGTGGCAGGATCCTCATCTTTTTCTAGTCTGGCCTCTTCCAGTGCCCCAAATCACAAGTAACATGCTTTTAACTAACACCTGACTTGCTGCATGGATTTCATGTTAGGCAGCTATTCCCAGCAGCCCTTCTTGCCTGCAGGATAAATACCTGCATGCTCAACAGAGTAACTAATTAGAAAGACCCCCAGTGATTTCAAAGGCCTCTAGAGGCCAGTCACCAAGCTGTGCCCTTGAACACTGCATCCTAAACAACATGGAAGGCAGATAAGCCCAGGAGACTTCACAGCCAGGAGAGGCCCAGGAGCTCAGCCAAGTTAGATCCCAGGAGCTTCGCTCTAAATTCCCCACTAGGCCAGCCCTGGATCTATGTGTATAAACTACTGCCACTTTTCTTTAAAGTGTGCGAAACTGGCAGGATACAGGAAGAAGCAGGAGGAAACCAAGAGTGAACTAGCTTTTCTTTATGAAAAATAAGAAGGCAGTTTAGATAAAGAGTGACAAGATTTTTCTTGAAGACAGAATAATACAAGGGAACACTTATGGGGCACCTGCTAAGCAGCAGGCTCTAATCTCCTGACACATATGGATTCACACAGTTCTCTCAATACCCCTCTGAGGCAAGCATCATTACCTCCACTTACAGATTAGGAAGCAGAAGCTCCAGGAGACTAGGGAGTCTCCTACAGCTGTGCCCAGCCAGTAAGCAACCCTGAAAACACAGAGCAGTCTGCCTCACAGCTCCTGAGCTGCAGCTCTTCACTTATCCCTGAGAGAGGGGCCATGTTCTCACCTCCACTCCACCAAGGTCTCATGTCCAGTGCCTATCGGCCTCAGCATGTGTCACAAAACAAGAGTGAGAATGCAGTCTCTGTGAGGGGTGGCCTTCCCATCCGGCCAATTATTGCTGTGCAGTAACCAGGACCCAGTGTGAAAGATTTTTGTCTTTTTTTTTTTAAATAGAGGATGAGAAAGGAGAGGAATTACTAAGGACATGGTAACAAGAGCTGAGAGGGGCTTAAGAGAGAAAGGAGGATTGGAGAACAAAAACAGGGCTCAGTCTGAAGCGCTGTGTGTCTGGTGCTGAAGATGCCAAGAGAGTCATAAGAACTCAGAGGCTGGAGCCCACTGCAAGGAGCGATGAAAGGCAAGGCTAACTGTGACTCAGTTATCAGGTCACCCTCACCTCAGCCAGGCTGTCTGAAGCGCCTCTTGTTGTTAGTTGTGAGGATGTGAAAACATCTCATTAGTTATGGAGATGGTAAAAACATGAGGATCATAATTAGTTTGCTGGGGCTGCCATCACAAGATACCACACATAATATTCTGTATTATGTCACAGCTCTGGGGCCCAGAGTCTGAGCTTAAGGTACTAGCAAAATCATACTACCTCTCAAGGCTCTGAGAGGGATCTACTCAAACCCCTTGTCCTGGCTTTGTAGTGCTTTGACTGATGGTAGCATCCTCCAAGTCTTTACAAGGTATTCTCTCTATGTGTGTGTCTATACTCCATCTTCCTTGTCTACAAGGCTACCAGTCATTGCTGGAACAACATCTATACTGATTACACTTCCAAACAAGATCATATCATAAGGTCCTGGATAGTAGACATCAGCATACAGATTTAGGGGTCAAGAACACAGTTTAATTCATAATAAAACTCTAATCAGCTGTTTCATTTCCTCCAGAGTCAGAATCCTGAAGAACAGAATTAAGATATGCCAGCATTTACGTTTGGAAAATTACTATTTTCAAGGAGGTATATGAGTCCTAGAGGGAACACAAAAGTGAATTAGAACCCAACCTCAAAGGTTTTCCAACAGAGCTGGAGGGAAGAGTTACCTACACACACATACACACAACACACAAACATGCACACACACATACACATATACACCTTCTACAAGTAAGTAGTTTATAATCAACTTGAGAGCAATATAAATAATAGTAATAACCAAATAGAGGGAAAGAAGTTATTTTTGTCTGTGAAAGTCAGGAGCCTACCATGGGTAGCATTTGTCTGCAACATTAAGGAAGGCTCAGAATTTTGACAGATGGAGACCAGGGATAGGTCAGAGAAACAGAAGACATTCTAAGTAGAAAGAACAGGTTGAATGAAGAAGAAAAAAGGAAAAGCTAATACTCTGAGTCAGGAACTCTTACTTGGTAAGATAAGGAATTTGGATGAAAAGTGTTAGGAAAAGGGAGTAATTGAAGTGGCCAGTTAAGGACAGTTCCTCTGCCCTAGTGTCTAAAATGTCTCACAACTCCAATTTTCTCCATCAGAGAGCCTCTTTCAATTTGATCCTCAAAAGAAGTTCAAGACAGTATATATTGGGGCATTCCATTATGCCTGATATCCCATCAGTATCAAAACCATGGTCCTTACAAGAGGATGAGTTATAAATTCCTGGGTTGAACTGACTACAGTTCACTTTCCTGATGATGTCTTAGATTCTAGTGATGCGGACTGTAGCCATGACAGTCAAGATTTGCCACACATGCCATCACCAATGAATTAAACATATACCCCAAAGGCTGCTCTATAATGAGCTTATAGGTCTCAGACCACAGAAAATCAAGGTCAAGGTGAAGTGCCACTACATGTGAGCTGTATAGCCCAGGGCAATCCACTTAACTTTTTGGTATCTTAGTTTCTTCATGTTATATAATAGAGATTATATTGCTGTTATAACATTGGATCACTATGAAGACCAAGAGAAATAATATAAAGCATTTATCATTATGGTTGGAACATAGGTGATCAGTAGATAATAGTTGTTAATTTCACTATTTTGTACTGTTATTAGTATAAAATTCTGGATCTACCATCAATTAATTCATCTAGACTCTCCATGAATACACTGGATAATGAATTTCATATAAAAGCCACTCTCTAAAAAAATATTTTGTCAAGATGTGTGCTGTTCATGGCAGCTAAGACATGTTGCCATGGCCACAGCAAAGAAGTGGTTCCAATTAAAGAACACCAATTCTAGTGACTTACGAGATAGAAACTAGAGGGACAAGTTCCACAACAGAATTAAGTTCTCTCTTACAGTTTTGGGGGATTTAATTTAAGAATTCTAACAAATTCCATTAAAAACAAATGCTTTGCTGTTCTCTGCAACTGTAAAGACAACTTTAAAGTAAAAGGACTATTTTCATAACAAACAATGCAGCATAAACTCAAATGCCACAAAAGTGTCTCATAGGAAGGGTTATAATAAATCAGTAGAAAAGACAAATACACTCGTAGTATAATGAGGCAAAGGACATGACAGAAAAACCTAAGAAGAAATAGAGATAAATATACATAAGATAAATTTTCATCTACCTTCATCATTTCTAATATGACTAAAAAAACTGATGTTCATCTTACTTATCAAATTAGCAAAGGTTTAAAAGAGTCTTTCTTATAGATCAGAAGCACATCCTCATCATGCACCACCAGAGAAACAGGGCTGGGCCACATCTATCAATTCAGCTATGGCATAGCAAAGGCCTAAAATATATGTGTAAACAAACTAGAAATTTATCCTAAGGAAATAACCACCCATGTGCATGAAAATACAATGAATAGTTAAGGGCTTGGTCTTTAAAGCTCCAATTCAAATTTGGACTTAACTACCCAATTAGCCTCAGGCAGATTACTTACCTATTCTTGTTTTTTTTTTTTTTTTTTTGAGATAGGGTCTTGCTTTGTAGTTCAGGCTGGCCCTGAGCTCACTCTGTAGCCCAGGCAAGCCTGGAACTCAGCAATCCTCCTGCCTCTGCCTCCCGAGTGCTGGGATTACAGGCGTGAGCCACCACGCCCAGCAATGTGGTATGTGGCATTGATGGCTGGTGGGCGTGACTCACCACGCCCAGCATTGTATGTGGTTACCGGTATCAAACTCAGGGCCTTGGGCTTGTGAGGCAGGTGCCAGAACCACTGAGCTAAATCTCCGGCCCCCTATTCTTGTTCTTATACCTGTGAGATACAACAATGACAGCTACCCTTCACAGTGTTACAGACAAGAGTTAAAGAAAGTAAATAAACCGGGCAATGTACTCAGTACAGAATAAGGTCCTAAACATTAGCTATTGCTCTGACTAGGTAAAAAGATAATCAATAAAGAAGAAATGTATCAGTAAAGTAGAATACTGTCTGGGCATTAAAAAGATATTCTAAAATAGGACACAGATGTATGAATACCATATCATTTCCCTAGTGTGAGAAACTGAAAGTGTAAGTCAATTCTAAAATGAATAATAAGTATTGTGAAATAGGAAGAAAATGTTCAAAGGGAAATGGTAACTGGTGGCAGGGGAAACCAAAGGGAAAGAAAAAATTTGATAGTAAAAAGTAAATAATGGAAACCAAGCTTATGTATATATGGGACAGGGGGTTGAAAAGAGGTGTGAGGAATGGGAAAAAATAAGAATCAAAATACATATACAAATTCTCGATGAGAAATGGTATCATAATGTAATTCCTAAAATGTACCAGTAAAACAGAATGGCTGAAAAAATAGCATACTAAGAAATAAAAAAATAAAAGAATGTCCTGGAAAAATAAGGGCAAACTACAGCCCAGCTCATGGACCAAAGTTGAACTGTCACCCGGTTTTATAGTTTTAATGGGACACAGTCACATCCATTCATTGACATTCTGCCTGTGACTACTTTTGCAGTACAATGGCAGAGTTCAGGAGCAATGGAGGCAGTATATCTCAAAAAGTCTACAGTGCTTACTACCTTTCCAGTCCCTGTTTTGGAAGAATATTGTCTACTGTGGGAAAGTAGTTTCCCTACGTTAAGTGTACAGTAACTTTTATTGAATGATGTACATATAAAAATTTGGAAGTTGCCAGGCATGGTGGTTTACACCTGCAATCCTACCACTCAGCAGGCAGAGGCAGGAGGATTTTTGAGTTTGAGGTTTGCCTGGGCTACATAGTGAACTCAGGGCCAGCCTGAACTACAAAGCAAGACCTTGTCTCCAAAAAAAAAAAAAAAAAGTTTGGAAGTAGATACTATTAAAGGTTATGCAATTCTGAGAAGGATTCCACATTTTATTTCCTTTGTTTTGCTTACCTATAATTTCTGAATTTTTAAAAATGAATCATTACTATAATATGAAAAATTAAGAAGCTAAGAATGAAAGAGGCTGTTTTCATTGAAATACAGCAGAAAAATAACACATTTAAAGGTAAACCCAAGTCAAAAGATATTGTTAATTGGTGAGAATGATATGGACTGGTACTCGTTTTTTCTCATATTGTATCACAGATAAGAATGTGAAAGATGAAGGAAAGGCGAGGAAGAAAGCAAGGAAAGACATGTAATGACAAAATTTTAACATGTTGAAAGCAACCACACTCAATAATTCCTGAGATTAATAGCTGTTATGCACCAACCAATTTTTGAACCTTAGAGTTACACAGTCCAGCCAATGTAAGAATTCATGTGGCACAAAATCTAAGCTACAAAATACAACAGGAGACGTCTTCAGATATCTTAATAAGTCTATCCATCAAACATTTACTTACTGCCTCCTTGGTGCCGAGCGTTTACAATAGAGATGAACACGAAACATAGTGTGTATGGCCTTATGCCACAAAACAATGTTTCAGTCAATAACAGACCACAGATACAATAGCAGTCTCACAGGATTTCAGTTGAGCTGAAGATTCCTATGGCCTATTGACAGTGTATCTGTCCTAAAGTCTTAGTGCAACACATTCCTCACCTTTACAGTGATGTTGCTGGAAATGAACCTCTGTGCTGCCAGTCATGTGAAAGTATGTCACATGCAATGACAGTACCTAACATTATACATACTATATTAATGGTGTATTCCTGTGTCCCGAAGAATGAGTATAAATGATGATGTTTCAGATTTATGGTATTATACTTCTTATAATTATTTTAGACTTATAAAAAACTTATTTAAAGAGTTTAGCATAAAGCAGAATGCAATTTCACAGTGTACCTGTACACTTTTCAGGTATCTCCCTGTCATTAAGCAACACATGACTGTACAGAAATAAAAATCTTTCCACGGTGAAGAGGGGAATGCCATTTCCTCCGATTTTAACTGGGTTAACTCTGTGACCTGAACAACTGAATTCCAGAGGGAGGACCATTTCAGGAGCCAAATGTGAACTTATAATCTAACTGCACTGTTTGTGGGAAGGAAGAGGGGGCAGGCGGGTTCCTTCCAGTATCTCATACTGACATTTGTGAGTAGCCATGTGGGAACCCTTAAAGCAGCCTCTAAAGAGGAAGAGGTTGCTCCCGGGGAAGAGAAGTGCACCAAGGATTCATGGAGTGGGCAGAGGAGCTTTTCCAGAGATAGAGACTACTAGTTAACAGCATATTCCTGAGTCCCAAAGAACGTAAACTTTCTTTAAAACTGTGTCTCCCTCAAGTTCTCAGCCTTTTTCTTTTTCTTTCTCTCTTTGTTTTCTTTTTTTTTGGGGGGGGGGTGTTAGGACAGGGTCTCACTTTGTAGTTCAGGCCCTGAGCTCACTATGTAGCTCAGGCAAGCCTCCAACTCACAGCAGTCCTCCTGCCTCTGCCTCCCGAGTGCTGGGATGACAAGCGTGAGCTGCCATGCCCAGCACTGTGGTATGTGGTACTGATTGCTGGTGGCTGTGAGTCACCACAGTTGGTATTGTTGTATGTGGGTACCGGGGGTCGAACCAGGAACCTTGTGCTTGCTAGGCAGGTGCCCAAACCACTGAGCTAAATCTCCAGTCCCTCTCAGCCTTTTTCTGCACATGTAATCTGCTCTTCTTCAACTGGAACCACGTGGAAAGAGTAACCATGAATGGGAATATGGGTTGTATTTGGGACTGACATTGAAGCAACAGATGTGTTGATATGGAAGGTCCAGGGATTCCGGAGGGACAGTGCATTCAACACAGTCACAAGTTTAAAATAATGTCCCAAGTATCCATAGTGTCAGACTGATCTTTTAAGTCAGTGGTGACTACCACTGAGGAGGAACTGCAGCACCAGAATTCCTGGACTATCGCACAGTCCTTTGCTAAGATGGGCTGATTGGCACCGCTCTCCTGCTGCGCTTCCAGCAGAACTCCAGCCCAGGTCAGAAGGCCTGGGTCTACTAATAAAAGCTGGTTGGCCTTAGCCAAATCTCTTACTCAGTCCAAGCCATGGCCACTTACAAGGTCGTAACAGTTAATATCTCCCTCCTATGTTTCACAGGACTCTCATGACCATAACACAACTGTCCACTGATATCAGAAGGGATTATTTCCTGGTCTTTCTCAGAACTCAAAATCCCATAACCTCTACATAACCTCCCATATAATCTCCAGATTACCTATGATACCTAATATAATGTAAAGCCTATGTAAACTCTTGTGACAGTTGCCATACATATTGTTTGAGAGTAATGACAAGGGAAAAAGTACATGTCCCTGTTCAAGACAGATAAAATCTTTCTTCTGAATAGTTTTTATAGAGACACAGAACTTGCAGATATGGAGGGCTGATGGTGCAAAGAACAGGGAGCGCTGGAAGGACCATAAAACACACTATCACTACTCAGTGCTCCAACTCCACAGTCAGAGGGCTGTGCTTATGATGGTGGGATAGCTCTGCTGTCCCAGAGAAAAAACTCTAGGAAAGCAGTTCCCTGGCTAGTTGTCCCCATCCCTCCAGGCCTTGCAAAAGGAGCACAGTCTGAGAAGAGACAAACGTGCCACAGCCCTGGCATCACTCCTGCAGGGGAGCCCCAGGCATAGTCTCCCCCCTGCAGGCCCTGTCCTCCTCCTCAGAGCAGATGGAGTAATGATCACACGACAGTGCTGTCAACATGAGCCAAGTTCTGAGCCCAGAGCACCAGCCCAATGTCTGGCATAATATGGATCCACATGGATACCGCCAAAATGAGCCATTTGGACCCTGCATCTGAAAGGGCAGTGAGTCGGCAGGTGGCATGACATACTGGGATATTTTAGAATACAGCCCAACACTTCCAGCAGCTCAATATCCTTCTTTTTTTTAATTTAAAAAGCAAACAAAAGTCTCATCAATGATATACCAGTGAATGGTCTGATCCCTCAATAAGGGAAACACATTCTTCAAGGAGTGAATGGTGAAGCTTTAATATAATATATGAATGTGGACTGATTTCTAACTCATCTGGTACACTCATTCCCCAGCTACCCTCTTCATTAGGTCCCTGGCAATGAATCAGCACTATGTGGAATCACTGGGTCATGTAATGTGTGTCTAGTGGAAATACTGTCCCAACAAGGATGTTTGCAGACACCTTTTCATTCTCCTCCAAATCCTCTAAAGCAGGGGTTGCAAACTCCTGAGAGTACTGGTAACGTGCCCTTCATGCAAACTTTAAAAACCCAGTCAGTAAATATTTTAAGCTTTGCTCATCATCTGGGCAGTCTCTGTCACAACTACTCAACCCCTCCTTGCTAGCTCACAAAAAACTATAGATAATTCATAAGCAAATGGTGTGGCTGCGGTTCGACAGAATTTGATATATGAACAGTGAAATTCAAATTGTATATGATTCTCACATGTCACAAATACTGCCCCTGCCCTGCCCCTGCCCCTGCCCCTGCCCCTGCCCCTGCCCCTGCCCCTGCCCTTGCCCCTGCACCTTTTGGCAACTTTTTCAAAACTGTAAGAGCCATCCTGAGCCTGAGAGATATAAAACTGTTCTGGGGACAGGCTGGTAGTATGCTGACAACTGTCTTGAAGTTGTAACTTGTCATTGGCCACAGATTTCTTTTCTAACTACTGACCTCCCTTTCCCAGGGGTATAGTGAGATTAAGGATATTAATAACTTCCTTCAGGAAGTAAAAGCTCATTCCCCACTTGCTCCCTCGCACTTTGGTCTTATCATTGGTTTCCTTGAACAGCTTCCCAAAGGGACTCATCTGCCTGGAGGAACGTTAGCACCCCGGGTCATGCTCTACACCAGCAGTTTGACCATCACTTGTGCACCCATGTTTTGCTGACCACATACCGCAGAGTGAGTAAGCAGCATGGCGCATGCCTCTGAAGCGAAGAGAAGGGCATGTTACCAGTACTCTCTCATTCTCATTGTTTTCAAAAAAGGGAAAGTCTACCATACTGGCTACCCAGCCATTAGAAAGTATTTATGGAGTATATTTCTTTGTATCGTAATTTTATATATTTTCAAATATAAAATAATTGGCAACATCATATAAGGAAGCCATAACGAATCAACTTACAGTAAATGTGATTTTTCTTTATTCATTATGAAAGCGTTCACTTAATCATTTCTTCTCTTGGCTTGGACTGATTTGAGTGAGACTTGGCCTGGGCACCCAGTGACCATGGAATAAGGTCTTTAATGAAGACTCCCTCCCATCCTCACTGCCAGTCTCTGAAATTCTCCTCTACTCTGCTCTTTAACTGAGTTTAACTGATATAAACAGATATATCAGATATAGTTTGCTGCATATCTGCCATGACAAATACAAGAAGGCAAACTAAAATGTCAGTGTACTCTCTCTCTAGCTATGAAAAAGAGAAAACATGCCAAAATTATTTTCTTTTCTCTTCCTAAGACAGTGCAGTGGGTTGAATAAAAGTCCTCCAAAGATGTCCATATCCTAATCTTTGAGCTCACTGAATAAGTTACCTAACATGGCAAAAGGGATTTTGCAGATGTGATTTGGTTGAGGGTTTGAGGTGAGGAGGCAGAAGCAGGAGCGCTCCGCACAATCACAGAGGTTCTAAGGAGAGCAGCCAGGGGACCCAGGCAAAGGTGGGAGTAACATCAGTCTTGTGTTGGGATACAGTCAGCTACCAGGAGCTGGAAAAAGAAGGAACTGGCCCAGCGCCTCACAGCTCCACAGGGCACACAGCGCTGTCCAATCATTTTAGACTTCTGACCTTCAGAACTAAAGAAGAACAAATAATGTTTTGTTTGTGGCAATTTGTTAGAAAGCAGTAAGATACAAATCTGCTCAGCTGCTGTAAACATTACTGATAAAGACAGAGCGCTGTTTCTAGTAAATCAGTTACTGGATCTCACTACACCTAATCCTGAAGGAAGAGGGGAAAGTCCTACCCCTCTTTCATGGAGGGTCCCAAGCCTCAGAATGACTGAATATTGAAATAAAATGAAGTATCAAACGGCAGGTTGACAGGGAGAGTGGGCAGTTAGAGAACACTGTAGTCACATACAAAAAAGCGTTACCCAAGAGGACTGCAAGGGATGAGATAGAAACGGAATGCGACTTTATTTATAGCAAAGCCTGCCTCCCCTCTCAAGTATGTGACAGAAGAGCTGTTTTAAAGTTTTATTCTTCTAACTTGGCTGCAGAACTTGGCTGCTTCTCAGAACTGTGCTTTTGTATTTAGCTTTAAAATATAAGAAGCAACCCCATGGTTAAATTGTAGGCAGAGGTAGTACCGGCAGGAAAAAACGCTATGGGGAGTGGAAAGAGGTTGAAATGTTATTCTTATTTAGTTAGTTGCTTAAGAAAAACAAATAGAGGATAAAATAGCAAATGACTTGGAAATGTTCCAAACTGAAAATCTCTGAATATCCTGGCACCGGCCAAGCTCTCAGGAGAGGGACGGTGCTGCAGCAAAGTTAGTCAGATCTAGGATGGGGATGTGGTTCTGAGGTCCAGGAAGACACTGGTCTGAATTGTTATGATTCCTTCACTTGTTTCCGTATTTCAACAGCACTGAACTTTTATCACAGCTCAGGGAAGCCCCAGCTATGCATATAGCAAATAATACCAATGTTCTAGAAAACAATATAGTGTAGAAATCTCTGCAAAGATTGTGCTTTTTAACCTAAGAACTCTAAAATTTTGCTATTAATAACAAACCAGAAGCTAAATAATTGAATTGTGGCACATGACCTACTTGACAGAGTATCAGGTAACCTTTTAAATATGATAATGACACAGCAGGGATTAATGACAAGAACGAAGATGATAAAGTTTTTATGTATACGTGCTATGGTTACTAGTATATGTATATTAATAGTAAATATGCTATGATCATTAACTAAGTTAATACATATTATGGATACAAATTGAAAGACGAGGATGAAAATGACCAAAATGTTAACTTTAGTCATATTTGTTTGGTTAGAATATGTGAGATTTTTTTTCACCACTTTATGCTTTTCATTTGAAATTGAGTTATTACTTTTTAAAGAGAAGTAACTGTTTTAGAGGAAGAAAAAGAAAATTAGTTGACAGGAAGCTCAGCTTTTCCAATGTCTTACCATATGAGTTTTCAAACTAAAAATGTGTATGTTTTCTTGCTTCAGGGTCCTTATAGGAATCATAAAGTCATAATTTGTGTTATATACATCTTCTGTATGCAGTAGAGATAGCCCCAACTTAAAAATTATGTAATGGGGCTGGAGATTTAGCTCAGTGGTTCCAGCGCCTGCCTCGCAAGCACAAGGTCCTGAGTTCAATGCCTGGTAACCACATACAATGCTAGGCATGGTGACTCACGCCCAACAGCCATCAGTACCACATATCACAGTGCCAGGTGTGGTGGCTCACTCCTGTAATCCCAGCACTTGGGAGGCCGAGGCAGGAGGATGGCTGAGTTTGAGGCTTGCCTGGGGCTACATAGTGAGCTCAGGGCCAGTCTGAACTACAAAGTGAGACCCTGTCTCAAAAAAAAAAAAAAAAATGTAATGTAGGATTTTTCATCTGTTTTATGGTACAAAATAGAGATCCCACTCAGCAGAAGCTGTAGGTTGTGTTCTGAATTCCGATCATTTCCCATGCACAGTAAATAATCTTGTGATGCTGAGCAGCAGCAGGAAATCTAGTTGGCCACCTGATCATGAGGAGAAACACGTGATACTATACCATATTGTGTTATTAAGCTAGGATGTTCATTGGTAGTTTGGGTGTAGTAAGTACATATTCAATTTGTAATATTTTCCACTTACAAGGGGGTGCAAATAACCCCAGTACAAATCAATATCCATCAAGACAGATGCTCCTTGACTTGTCCCATCATAAATCAAGAACCATCTCTATCATAAATACACTGTCTCATAAATATACCACATCTTTGCTTACACAGCTTCCTTTACCTGGACTCATTTCTTGGTTCTTTTCTACTAGGTCAAATCCTCCTTTTTGTTAAAGATGCCTTTCTCATCAGATTTCTTTCTCTTTTGTAAGCTGCTTTAGCAACATCAACATTTTAATTAATAATTAAATATAAACATCTTTGAGACTGTTTCCACAAAAGCCAATTTCTACCCCCCAAAACCACAGGCATTAGGATAAAGCAAACCTAGGTTCAAATTCTGAAGCCACTACTTAATACCAGTAATTTTCTCCTGACCCTCACTTTCTTCATCTTTCATGTAGAGACACACCACCTAACAAGCTGTTCTTATTACATGATTCAATATGTGTGCAGCACCTACCACTATATCTGGTACAAGGTAAGTAGCCCATAAGTGTTTACTTTCTCCATAATCTTATACTACTCTTGATCTCCTCAATTAGATGGGTAAGGTTGTCTAGTACAGGGATTGTGTTCTGTGCTACATTTCATTTCCCATGTAGTGTTTTGTCAGACAAGAAGTTCAATAAATACACTTCATTGATTTAATTTTTGCAAAGAGCACTAAGCTTCAGGCAGAGATAGGTCACATATGTTGCAAACTAAGCTACATTCCCCAGAAAGGGATATTGATGTCCTAAGCCCTGGTACCCTGTGTATGTGATCTTGTGTAGAAAGGGGGTCTCCATCAGGATGAGGTCACGCTGGAGCTAAACTTACTGACTGGTGCTCTTGGAAGAAGCTTTGATGAAGACATAGAGACACAGGATCAGGAGGGAAAGATGAGAATGATAAGGCCCTATAAGTCAAGGAACACTGAGGATTTCTAGCGGCTAAAAGATGGTAGAAAGAGGCAGGGAAGAGTTCTGATCAAGAAACTTCAGAGGAAGAATAGCTCTGTTAATACTTGACCCCAGACTCTAAATCTCAAGAACTGTGAGAATAAATTCCCATTTATATAATAAAATCTGAGCCAATTTGTTTTGATATGTTATGGCATCCCAAAAACCTAATTTAAAAAATGTGCAGAAATATCATACCGCCAGACAGATTCAAGCTACTTCTTGACTATTTTCTAAATGAAAGAGTTCTCTGCAGCCAGGTAAGATGCCTTCCAGATAGTGTCTTTTCAGGTCCCTTCCCTATTAAAGTTGTTTTCCTAGATATATTCCCCCTTTGCAGAGATTTACAGAAATAGATTGGAGTGAATGCACATCTTTCTTTTACTATGATATTATTACACTATACTTCAGTGTCACCCTGTACTACTAGCTACACTAGTAACAGACACCATAAGACGCCCAGTTCCAAATACTGGCCACTATCTTGAACCCATCTTTCATTCTCCATCTAAAATTAATTGCAGATCAATTCTGGTCCCTAAACATACAAAAGTTTCTCGCACTTTTCTTCATCTCTATCACTACCACCAAAAAAAAAAAAAAAAGCAGGAAATGGCTTTCTAAAATGTTTTAAGATCAAACTGAGGCTATGAAAAACAGGTTTCTCTCCTTTCAAAGCCAGTGTTCTGGGGCTCTACTTGTGGAGATGGCTGCCTAATATTTCTGAACAATTTTTCCTGTTCTCAGCAACCAGAATGGCTGAAAATTACATTGCTAAATATTTCTGAGGGCCTTGGAGAGTTACCAAGGAAGAATTTGAGAGGGCATGGCCCGAAAGAAGAATGCTAAGAAGGAAGCCCAGTAATTGGAGCTGATTTTTCCTCTCAATGACACAGCCAATTCCTTTAGCAAAAGGCATAACTGAACAGAGACTTTAGTAATCCTACACAGCTGAAGAAACACAAATTTTGGGGTTAGAGTCCATCAAGGAAAGGAGACTCAATGAGCTTTTTGGTTCGACTGGAGGACATCCTACAAAGAGTAGAAGTTATCTAGAAATATACTAGTACTAATAACTAAAGATCAGCTACAAATAATATATAATTAAAGTAATCATCCCTTTTTTCATTAACTGACATCTTAATAAACCATCTCCAATGTCAGACACTTTCCTGAACTAGAAATAAAGAATAAAAGAAGAAAGGGATAATAGAAATAGTCTAAGAAGTATCAAACATTCAGAAGTAGCAGATACAGACTTTAAAATAATCATGACTAATAGGTTTAAAGAATTAAGTAACAAAGTGCATAAGAAACATTTGAAAACCAGAAATGTCATGTTAACGACATCCAAAGAAAAAAGAAATAAAAAGAATAAACAATATTTAAAAGAGTTAACGACCGAGAAATTTTCAAACACCAGTCAAATAAAAAGAAGTTAAATAAGATGTGGGGACAATGATTAATAAAGAAAAATATAATTAATAGCAACATTGCTAAAGCCCAAGTACAAGAAATCTTAAAAGTACCCAAAGGAGCTGAGCATAGTGGCTAATGCCTGTAATCCCAGCACTCAGGAGGCAGAGACAGGAGGATTGCTGAGTTCCAGGCTTGCCTGGGCTACAGAGTGAGCTCAGGGCCAGCATGAACTGCAAAGCAAGACCCTGTCTTAAAAAAAAAAAGTACCCAAAGGAAAAACTAGATTATATTCAGAAAAGTGGTAATAAAACTTACAGCCAACTTCCCTAAAGAACCAATGGAAACCTAGAGACAATCACGGTTATCAAAGTATACAAAGAAATAACTGACAGTCTAGAATTCTACATCTAGGAAAAAAAGCCTTTCAAAAGTGAAGATAAAACATAGACATTATAGGCAAAGATGAGAAAATATATCTTTGGTAGATGTACACTAAGAAATTACTAAACATAGTTCTCCAGATAAAAGAAAAGTCATCCCAGAAAATAATAAAGAGCAATGGAAAAGATAATTTCTGAGCAAATCTTCAAAACTATCTTATTTATAAAATAAAACAAAACTTTATTTTAAAATAATAATGTTCCAATTTTTTCAATTGAATTCTTTATTAGTTCATTTTACATACAGCTCACAATCATATTCAATATTGAGAATTTGTACCAGTATATGACATGAGTTAATTCTCATTTTTACCCATATCCAAAACCACCCCACAACCCCCCACCCACTATATATGCTTTCTTTTTCTTTTCAAATCATATTTATTCTTTCCCCTCATTACTTTCCCCTACCACATTCCCTTTGAGTCCAACTTTTTTTAAATGAAGAAAATTTACCCTGACCACATCCCAGCTGTCACCTTCTCAAGACAATTGTTAGCTCTACCCCAACAAGAATCCAGGAAACTAACCGTGAAATCATTCCAAAAAGGAATCCTATCCCTCTATAATTAACTAGTTTTCTTTCAAAGGATATTTCATTTATTTCCAAATTTTAGTATTATTTACCATAGACCTATCAATATATGTGGGTACAGGTCCACATCTTTATCTTTGCATACATTTTCCATTACCTCAGCAGAACACATTTTTGAGGAGGCCAATCAAAAGATTTACCCAACTTCCATTTTTATTTGCCTTAGCAAACTAACAGAACCTTTTCAAACAATTGTTAAGCTTCCCATGATTTTAAAACTTATCTATTTTCATTTTCACAGTTTTCTATTAACCTTGCATTTTTCTTGTTCAAACTCATGCCAATAGGGGAATTTATGGCCATTCAAATTCTCCATACCTTAAAAATACTCCACAGGAATGTCAATGGCAAAATAGTCACCAAAAGGCAAACTCTTAGACTCTTTGAAATGAAATGAGGGGAAAAACTTGGAAAAATGAAATCAAACCTAAAATACACCACAGACTTTTTGAATTAGAAAGTTATACTCATAGAAATACATCACATTGAACCACACTGAGCTATTAAAAATAACATCCCTTTCATCTATAGACACCATCATTACCCCTGGTCTGGGATTTCCCCACACACCTGTCTCCTGCCAACCAAGATAGTATGATAGAAAGCTATTCTTCCAGCATGTCTAGTCCTGGGAGAAAAAGGAAAACAAAACCATTTTTTTCCTAGGGCCACAAAAAAATAGTCAAAAAAATGTAATGAAAATGCAGTTAGAACAATTAAGTTAGTTACCTTGTTCTCTGAAGTTAGTCCTTGGGAATTTTATCTAATTTCTTTTAAAAGTAAAACAAAGTAGTCCTAAATGTTAAAGACTAAAAAAAGCATTTGTTTTAAACATTTGACTTACTTATTTTTAAAGTTTTGACTGGATTAAGATTGCAAAGAAAATAAAGCAAAGGATATTGTGAAAGATTAAATAAATAACATCATGAAGCTTTCTTTCTTCTTTATTATAAATACCCTAGAATGTTAGAACAGAAGAATATTTCTGACATTGTGCAGCCTAGCTAAATTCTCATTTTGCAAATGACAGAACTGGATGTAACAAAAAGTAGAAACACTTTCTACGTAGCCAACGTGAGCTAATGGTACAGCCAGAATACTTACCCAGATTATTTTGGTCCACTTACATACTCTTTCCATGACACCCTTAATTCATCTAGAGAAGGAGAGATCCAGGAAATCCAGGTTTTTGGTTCAAAACATTCTCCCAGGAAATTTTCTAAATTCTCCCAAGAATAACCTAGTGAAAAGACTCGTTGGCATTTCTCCCAGTTATGCTCAAATCCTTTCCAAGTGACTTCTTGTAAGTCACTAAATCCTATTGCTTCTTCCTCTTAACCATCCCTGAGAACTTCGCCCTTATCTATATTACCACTTCCACCAATGTGGATATTGTTTGTCCTCACCCAAATTCCTGTAAAATCTCCAAATTGTTATGCCTATGCTTCTATCACCGATACCCTCTCTCCACACTGAACACCATCCACGCTGAGCATGCTCTCAGCCTCCACACGCACTTCCCTGCTCCAAAATCCACTCTACACATTGAACATATAATCTCTCTGCTTCACATTCTTCCTGGAGAATTTTCCTTAGGAAGCAAAACAGAGCCTCAGTGGTTTCCTTCTGCATGTGGAACAATCCCATATGTGTGCAGTGCTATCAGTAAACAGGTGGCACACCATGAGACAGCACAATTCAAAGAATATCTATTTCCAAAATGACAAAGTATTAAAATGAAAGGAACACAAAGGAACACTCAGAAACTCCTGTGTAGTGGAAGTAGAATTAGTAGTAAACGGATTCCACTATGGCCCACAATCATTTCCGGGATTTCAATGAATCCTGCTTCTCATGCTTTTTTGTTAATTCCTTCCTTTGAGTGAGGGATGGACCTAGTGATCCATTTCTAATAAAAGATATGGGAGATCATGTCTGAGACTGGTTCTAAAAGGCGGAGACTCCTATTACCCACATTCCTTCTTGGCATCTTCTTACTTGCTCAGTCTTACGAAGCAAGCTACTCTGCGGAGACACACATGGCAAGGAACAGAGAGCATGGCCTGGGGCCATCAGTGGTGCAAAACTGAGGTCACTGCCACAACAGCACCTGAGGAAGTGGACCCAGCCAACACCCTCCTAAGTGAGCTTGGAAGGGGAAGCTTCCCATGAAACCACAATTCCAGCCAACATCTCGATGGCCTTTTGTGAAATACTAATCTAGAAAAGCTAACTAATCTGTACCCATGTTGCTAACTCCCAGAAACTATAACATAACGTACAGCTTACATACAGAGTGTCACCACAATACTCATACAGTAAGGACTCGATTCTCAGTGCAGAAATGTTCAGAGGTGAGCCATAGAGAGGTGATTGGATCATGAAGCACTAACATCATCGGTGGTTTGATGAGTTTATAGCTAATGGGTTCATTGGGAGGTGAGGCCAATGGGATGAGGCAAGTACCTGGGTATGTTGCTTTCAAAAGTATCTCCTGTTCCCAGCCTCTTCCTCTTTGGCTCTTCCTTTCACTCAGCATCCTGGCTGGGAAGCAGAGAGCCTCTTTACCTGCCGTGCTATTCTGCCACTGTATTTCTGCCATGGAGACAGAATGCCAACCTTTGAATCCATTGAGCCAAAATTAATTTTCTTCTTTAAGTTGTTTATGCTAGGTATTTTAGTCAAAGCAAGGAAAAGCTAATACATATAAAAAGTCTTCTGTTTAGGGGCCGGAGATTTAGCTCCTGTGCCTGCCTCGCAAGCACAAAGTCCTGAGTTCAATCCCCAGTAACCACATACAATGCCGGACGTGTTGACTCATGCCCACCAGCAATCAATACCACATACCACAGTGCCAGGTGTGGTGGCTCACGCCTGTAATCCCAGCACTCAGGAGGCAGAGACAGGAGGATTGCTGAGTCTGAGGCTTGCCTGGGCTACAGAGTGAGCTCAGGGCCAGCCTGAACTACAAAGCAAGACCCTGTGTTTAAAAAAAAAAAAAAAAGTCTTCTGTTTAAACCACAGAGTGTTGAGGTAATTTGTTAAAATTAACATAAACTGGAACCACCACAAGGCCCAAGAGATGAGTAGAAGACAAGGAAAGGTATCAAGAGATAGTGATACAGAAGAGCAAGCCTAGCTCCCAACCTGCTAGATACCTGAAGTATGAGTTCATATTCTGTAAAATCAAAAAATTTATTTTAGGAATGACAGAAGTGAAGAGAAAGAAAGCTCTGCCTAAAAGACAGAAGGGGGACCTAAGAGTGGGAGATGCGCTCACCTCACTTCCCAGGGGGCTTTTATGGAGCAAACCCATGAGGTGAGGTGGGGTTTAATGTTATAAATTTATAGTCAATCGGAAACATTTCAAGTACAGTCACTAAGGTAATATTGGTAGAATGAGAAATCACAAAATGGACAAAACCTTGATCAACCAGTAAGATTACAACAGGTATAGTTGCTTAGGAAATACTGATTAAATGGGGATCCAATGAGAAATCAAGTCACAAACAAGCATACAAGGATTTTTAGTCAGGGGTCTTTTCCAGAAGAGGTGGGTCAAGATCGTGACCCTCCACCCTGGGAGACTGACACCTACTTAGAATATCAAGTCTGCTGTTTATCCTAGGGGAAACTGAAACATACTTAGAATATCAGACTGATGCCTACTTAGAATATTAATCACTACTGTTTATCCTATGTGGATGGGGTAGTTTTCTCCTTTGGTAATGTTAACCTTTAGTGGAGGTCTCTGACTGTCCTCTATGTTGGCTTCTTCTCTGTGGGCTTTTAGATAGCCAGCCTGCCTAACTGCCTAAAAAATGTCTAACTAGCTTACCTAGCTATAACACTAGGAGAGAGAAGTCTTCCTTGAGAGGACCAATGACCTTCAGGGAATGGATATAGCCACTGAAAGACCTTGCAAAGAGACAGCTGAGGGAAGTCAGAACCCTGACTTGGCTATTCTCACTACCTC